>JANRMT010062846.1:5078156-5115888 GCA_026402145.1 Polypterus bichir lapradei | reverse complement strand
TAATGGTTTCATATCTGTTAGACAGACACGAAAGGCACTATATAATAAACTATCTGTCTGTCTCTTATACGATGGTACTTTTCTTTCCGTCTTTGATTCTTGACCCAACTTTCCTTTGCTTTGTTTTCTTGCAGTTTAAACCCAAGCGTATCGGGGCCGGACTCCGAGGCTCATCCAGTGTTTTCCAGTGCGCCTCTGCACTCGTGTCCGCCGGGAATGCTGACAGCGAAGAGTCCGACGCCGGCACTCCAAATGAGAAAGAGCAACCTGAGCAAACATGTGGGACGTCTAAAAAGCGCTTTTCATGGGACTGTCCCCAAAACAATAAAAAGTTGTCCAAGAAGCAGACTAAGCTGGCTGAATCGGCCAAGAAGGATTCCCAAAATATTTCAAAATTCTTCGTTCGGAAAAAGGAGACAGACGACGTGGGGACGGCTGAGGTGCCGTCTTCAAGTGAATCCGAGGAAAGCACAGGAGCTAAAAGTGAGCCGCCGGTAGCCCCCTGTGACAAAGACCTTCCTGTGGAGATGGCAGCCCCTGAAGTGAGCAGTGACGGCCATGCAGGTCAGATGGCGTCGTCGGTGTCGGGGGACAACCAGAATGGCACTTGTCTTGAGCACTTGGGAGAAGGGCAGAGAAGGTATGATGCTGTCTGCTGGTTTAAAGTTGGCCTGCTTAGTCAGTGTTGTTCTCTTCGAAAAATGTTATTCAGAAATGAAATACAAAAAAATATCAAGTGACAGCGACTTGTTGATGTTTCCCTTTTCTGTTCTGCAGCTCAGCATTTGAGACGGAGACGACTGGAATTGGAGACGCAATTTCAAGACCTGAGAAAAGGTCGCTGACCCAAGAGGTACGAGGACTGATCGTAGGACAGGGCTGTCAGGTCCGAGTGCTCGCTGGTGTAGTTTGAGGGCTCGATCTCCGCTTTTTTCCTTTTAAGAATAAATTGCTTCTTCTCCTTTCGGCTGCTCCCGTTAGTGGTCGCCACAGTGGATCATCCTGTTCCATATCGTCCTGTCCTCGTCATCTTGCTCTGTCACACCCGTCACCTGCATGTCCCCTCTCATCACATCCATAAGCCTCCTCTTAGGCCTTCCTCTTCTCCTCTTGCCTGGCAGCTCTATCCTTAGCACCCTTCTCCCAGTATACCCAGCATCTCTCGAAACCAACGCAATCTCGCCTCTCTGACTTTGTCTCCCATCTGTCCAACCTGAGCTGACCCTCTTAATGTCCTCATTTCTAATCCTGTCCATCGTCGTCACCCCCAATGCAAATCTTAGCATCTTTAACTCTGCCTCCTCCAGCTCTGTCACCTGTGCCACCGTCACCAGCCCATATAACACAGCTGGTCTCACTACCATCCTGTAGACCTTCCCTGTCACTCTTGCTGATACTCATCTGTCACAGATCACTCCTGACACTCCTCTCCACCCTGCCTGCACTCTCTTCTTCACCTCTCTACCACAATCCCTGTTACTCTGAAGCGTGTAATCAGTCAACAGATAGATAGATAGATACCTTATTAATCCCAAGGGGAAATGCACATAATCCAGCAGCAGCACACTGATAAAGAACAATATTAAATTTAAAGAGTGATAACAATGAAAGTATAACAGACAGACAATTTTGTATAATGTGAACATTTACCCCCCCCCGGGTGGAATTGAAGTCGCATAGTGTGGGGGAGGAACGATCTCCTCAGTCTGTCACTGAAGCTACTCCTCTGCCTGGAGATGACACTGTTCAGTGGATGCAGTGGATTCTCCATGATTGGGGGGGGGGGGGCAGCACTTTTTCTTCGCTCCCCACTCCCAGAGCACAGCACACGAGGGTCCAGCCCAGAAGCCTTACCTTCCTCTCGTCGTCCTCCTAGGTAAGCTTCGTCCATCGACTCCAGCTTCCTGAATGGAGTGAGGCGGCTCTTTTTCTTGGGGGTCCTGGGACCAAGTCTGGGTGTGTTTGTCCTGGTAGAGCTCTCTTCCCCCCCCCCCCCCCCCTTTCTTTCTCTCTCTCTCTCTCCTCCTCTCCCTCTCTCTCTCCTCCTCTCCCTCTCTCTCTCTCTCTTCCCTCTCTTTTTCTCCACCCCCCCCCCCCTTTCTTTCCCCCTTTTGTATTATTAATGTGTAGCCTTTTGTCAGAAGGCCTCGAATCTCACCGACTCCCCGCTGTTTCTCAGGTATTTGACTTTTTAACGTCTCCTCTCCTTCCCTACTGCATTTATAACCTCAGACTGTTAGGTGTAGTAAAAGACAAGCAGGAGTTAAGTTACACTTTAAATAACGTACAATTGATAAGCGTCATAAATAGTAACAATAAGCAAAGTACAGGTGAACACTGGCAACCATACAACCTGGTAATTGCTGATGTGGAGTTTCAGGTGGCACACGGTTACTTTAAATGTCTCGAGTTAACTCTTTCAGGGCTGATGTCGACTTATGTCAAAACTCGGAGGTAGAGGATGGTAATCGGCTATAAACTGCAACAAAACCCGCCGTCACGTTTTAGTTTGACTCTCTTTGCTAGATGAAAGTTGCGTAGCTTTATTGATTTGACCTCGACTCCCTCCGCAGCATTAGTAGCGAACATCGACATCTGGCGAGAGACCAAAGCGAATGTGCGAAGCAGGGACGTTTTTTACGGAATTTCATTGAATTGGACTCTGACTTGTTGTGGAAGTGATCTGAAGATGGATACTGAAAACAAAAGTGAGGTACCGGCATCATCTGATGGTGGTGCTGAACACACAACTGCCCACAGCAGCGTTCGCCTGGGAGGACCACCACTTACGATGACAGGAGGTACCCACCATATCGCGTCACACTGCCACCGCCACCCACCTGCTGTGCAAAGACAGCCAGTTAAGGCCTCATGTGTGGTCTGCTTTGTTCTGGACAGGACGTACGCAGGTCTGTCTCAATATGGCTGCCGAGTTGTGCCCGTCCTTGTGTTGTCCTTTTCAGTTCATGGTGTGTGAGATGGTGGTGGGGGGGGGTAAAGCACCTGATTTTATGCTTTCTTTGTCCAAACCCTAACAGCCAATAGGGCGTCGTGCTACAGAATTGGCCTCTGATGCAACAGACCAATGGGGGCACACAGTACCTTTCACACCTAACCCTACCCAAACCATTTGTTCAGCTGATGCTTGCCAAGCCAGGTAGGCTGGCTTTCCTGTGGGGGGGGGGGGTCCCTGCAGAAAATCACTTGCCAGACTGGTTTCAGGCACCCCCCACCCAACAAAGAGACTCAATCCTAAAGGGGGGGGTGGGGGGAGTCGTAACCATCAAACCATTGCTGTGTTATTAGTGTTCTGATATTTATCAACTTCTAAGCAAAATGTCCCACCATAACCCACTCCGACTGTAGGGCTCTGCAGCCCCCATCCCACGGAAACCAAAAGGGCTGCACCAAACTCCAGTTCCCAGCATGCCCTGTGGGAGTCCCTGGTGCCACAGCTGCCCAAGAGGGCTGCCCTCTAGTGTCCCATGGGAGGTACTGCCTCGCCGATGCTCTCTCAATCCCCCAAGTCCGTCCATTCGGTTGGTGTCCCGGCAAGGTGACAACATATTAGAAGAACAGCCACCTCCCTCAAACGCACACAATGAAGCAAACTTCTAACTTGGCTAACGGGCAGACGCTTCTATTGGAGAACTCGTCGTGCACCCTTGTTCACGGTGGCCCTCGCTGCTGTTTTCATTCTCTTCTCCACCGCGACCACCAGCGGTTCCAGAGTGTGTGCCCCATAACTGGGCCTGACCGCTCAATCAGCTTGGTGGGCCTCTCTTGAAGTGATGTCACCAGACTGGCCAGCGTGAAAAGGAGGTCAACACCCCACAATAAATGAATGAGGTCTGCTCTGCCCCTTCTTCTACAATTGTTCTTCCTCCTCTTCCTCAACTGTGTTACTGGACCAGTGCAGCCTGCCCTTGATGTGGACCCCCAGGTACTCCACCTCCACACATAGAGGCTCTTTGGCCCAAACAGTTTCTTGGTTCTGCCGATGCCGAGTTGCTTATGATACTCAAAGTTCTCCACCGGACTCCTCTCCTCTGTGCCTTCCTCCTCCTCTTCCTCGAAAGACCCCATAAGTGCAGCATCTTGTGAGAATCTCCCCCAGTGACAAGACCTGCTGTTTTATGTCTAGTCGGAGGAGTGACGGTGACAGGCCTGTTCATTATTGGTGCCCCAGCGTTACTCACCCAGTCCTTGAGCCTCACAAGCCCACCATCTGCCCCCCCAACGTTGGCCATCACACCGGACTCCTGTGTGTCTCTGAGCTGACCCCTTAACCGGAATGGCTGGATTGTTAGGACCCCACTGAACAAACTGAAAAACCGCATCTGCCCAAGAGGAAAAAAAAAATAGTAATGTGCCCACCCGCCATGTGTCACCACCCGTGCCCTCTGAAATGTGCAGAACTGATCATCTGTAAGTATGAGGATCTAAGCACGTCACTCACGAGTGGTTTTAGTTCCTCGTGTTTTTCAGGTACGGCTTTGTAAATTCTGATTGAGTTCCACGTGCTGCTGTTGATTTTGCAGTTAACTCTTCCTCATTTCAGGAGGACAAAAGTCCTGATGTGCCCAGCATGAAGAGGCTGCGCACCGGCGCCGTTTCCTCAATACTCTGTCAGCCCGAAGGGAAGGAGACCACCACCACCGTGAAAAAGAAGGTGACCTTTGAAGAAACCACAGCTGATGACGCCACCACTGCCGTGCTGCCGTGTGACCAGGAGACCACCACGCGACAGCCGGTGTCTCTGAAGGAAGCTGCGGAGATCGTCGTCAAATACCTGACTCCCTTCTACAAGGGGGGCCGCTTCGCATCCAAGGTCAGTATGGAGCAGCAGCTGCCGATGCCGCCACATGTTAGTCATAGTGCCAGCCTGAGGAGTAATGACCGCTCCTCCTACCCACCGTGTCCTCTCGTGTCCCCAACACAGGAACTCTTCAAGACGTTTGCCAGATTCCTGTCTCACCTCCTAGTGGAAGGAAAGACGGTCTACCGGAAAAACGGTGAGGATGAGTGCGGAGCCGCCACTCTGTGAATTGTGGGTGCAGGTAACCGTAAAGGACTTTGGCCATTCTGTGTCACCTGACCTCATTTAGTTTGTGTTCTTCAGCGTTGGTAGACGTGGCCAGCTGTCCCATACGATGCAGGGCATGGCTTCTGTCTGCCTGTAGCCCCCATATACAGTAGTGTGGGGCTCCCGGTGGGCCGCACTGACTGCAGGTTTTCATTTGGACCCTTTTGTTAATTACTGGCCAGTTTTTGTTGCTAATTCTCTTCTTTTCCATTCATTTTACTTTAATTGACTTGCTAATTAAAACCCGGACCCCTCGGTTGTCTTTCCCCAATCCCCCCAATAATTTGTAGTCTAACAATACTGAGGGTGGCACCGTGGCACAGTAGATAGTACTGCTGCCTGGCAGGGTTTGCATTGTCCAGTCTTCTCTGGGTGGGGTCTCTCACAGTCCAGAGACGTGCAGGTCAGGTGGATTGGCGATCCTAAACTGGCCCGTGGGTGTTCACCCTGCCATGGACTGGCACCCTGCCCGGGGTTTGTTCCTCCCTTATGACCTTTACTAGCTGAGATCCAGCAACCAAATCTCTCTTCAGGGTTAGAAAATGGCTGACTGACCGTAATGATACAAAATGAGCCAACACACCCCCAGCGCCCACCATACGATATCTGGACTTGGAGGAGGAGGGCGAAGGTCTCAGTAATGCTGATCTGCTCAGATCACCAAAACATTTTGACAGAGTGGGGTGCTGCCATCTAGTGTATGGGGAGGGGATTACCACAGCTGTGCCCCATTGTCTCCCAATGTACTGGCCTCCCAGCTGGGTAGCAGTCTCTACACCATGCCCACTGGGATGCCAACACACTATTCATCTTCTGGCAACTTCTTGAGGAGAACATGTGTGTACCCCCGCACCCCCCCCCCCAACCCATTCCTTTTGGCCACACATCCTTCCAGGATGCCAGCCCACGGGTGCCGTCCATCACAGGGTATATTTTGGGCATGCTGTTTTCCCCGTTTATGCCACTTGTGTTTTTTATTTGTTGTTGTTGAGCTGCACTCTTGTAGTTTTTGCGCCCCAGTGGCTGACCCGCTAGGCCGCCTTGCTCAGGTCCAGACTTTGCAGATCACTGTTCTCTTGATCTCTGTTTAGGCCCCTCCCCCTTCCGTTTGATTGGTCTGAGTGCTCCACTGACTTCACTTCTCGTCTTTTTTTTTTTTTTTTTTTTTTGTTTGTTTTTTGGGGGGTTCACCAGTCAAGGAGTCAGCCCTGAAGATCATCAAGAGCTTCTTCAGGACTCACCAGAAGTGCAACAGCGAGGATGACTGGAGTTACCTGCAGGGCAAAGACTGACGCCGCGGTACGGCGAAGGGACTGGGAATGTTCTGGAAGGTACCGAGTCCTCCATCACAACACCTGCTGCCCCTTTTTAATCCTCAGTGGAAGCTGCGCTTAGAGTTGAGAACGTCGTGGAGGAGAGGAGTGGATTGGACCCGGTGGGACGATCACCTGCCCGGTGGGCACAACTTGACTCTATCCCTTCAAATTTTTTTTTTTTTTTTTCGTGGCCAGTATGGGTGCTGGCGCGAGAACGGGGGGGCATTTAAAACAATAAACAGAAACACTTCGCCAAACGCATGGCTGGAGAGCGCGCCTCTTGGCTGTAAAATGTAGGATGACAGTTTTAATCGAAAGCCCACCTCAGGTTGGTGGCTCCCCACTGAATGTAGGCGCACGCGTCTTTGTGATCGTCGGAATGGAAGGCCGACGCTGTCGAAACACTCCTGGCTGAAGATCTACGGGACACGTCGCCAGATGGGCCGACGTACAGTTTAGGGTTCAGGGTTCGTTTTCTCCGCTCGAATAGGTGCGAAGTAAATTTGACAGCCAACTTTTGCGTTTTAGCGGATTGCCGGAGTTGTGAACGCGAGTTCATAACTCGGTGTGGGTCATCGTAAAGGATGGGTGACGCCGTTCCCGTCTGAAGACCCTCGGCTTGGTACAAATCGATAAACCGTTTCAAGTCTCCTACTCTCTGCCGTCAGTCGTTTTTCCCCAAAAGCCCACTTTAGTATTCATCAGCTGTGGTGCACCGCCAAGCGTGAGTACGGTACGGGACTCGGTGGAACCCTCGTAGCGGATGTCGAAAGAGTCATCGTGGAGTCGTTCCCGGCCTACAGGACCTCCTTCGTAGCGTCAAGAGTTCATTTTCATCGAAAGCCTACTTGTGTGTTTGGCGGACTGCCGTGTCTGATCAGCGTAATGGACGTTCTGGAGACGCAGGGACCGAAATCGTTGAGTTGTTGCCGGCTGAAGATCTTCAGGACTCATTTCCGTGTAGTTTTTTTTTCCGTTTTATTGGCTGTCCTTCAGAAGGATGCCGTGTTTGTATTCAGCAGATTGCCGGCGTACAAGTGAATATCGGATGCGTCGACGTGTTTCATTTTTGGCCCGTGTGTGAACATTTGGTGTCTGGCTGTGGATCTGCAGGCCACATTTGATTTAAGGATATCAAACTACTAACGAGGCTCCATTTTATGACACTTTATAATTATTCCAATTTATGTTTCGGCATTGATGTTAGTTTGGGAAAACTGGTTTCACAGTCGGCCATCTTGTAGGCGGCAGCCGCAGCAAAGGAGACGTCCTACATGCCAGGGTGTGATGACATTCAGGCCAATAATGTGTACAAATATCCCATTTAATGTGAATTGTTGGGATCGCGATGCATGGCGCGAAAAAAAAAGATGAGTTGTTTACGCTCGACTCCTGATGTTCTGCTTCTTCTCGATGGACGTCCCGAGTGACGCTGACATTTCACGTTTTGTGTGAGCTCAACTAGCCAACTCGGACAAATGATGTCACGTGGGCCTCCTCGTTTGTGGTACTGGGACATGCTGGGCGCAGCTGGTGGTCTTCGGTCCGCCTGCGGTGGGCTGTGTCTACAAAACTGGAGGTCTACTGGTGAAGAGAAGAACTTGAAGTGTTAGCCGATTGAGTAGTCGTTGCAGCTCATCTGAGAAGATCGGTTAGGAGCGAAATCCCTGCATGATTAGGCACTTTCAGAACACTTGATTGTGTTTGTTTATTTTTTCCCCCAATTGACTTTTTTGATTTCTTGGTTATGAGAAGCGACGTTCGTGACCACCTGGCATTGGACCGCCGCCTTAGCCGAGTCTGCGTATCTCGAGTTTGTATTCCGCAGTGACTTGACTGGACTCTTGTGGATTTTCTTGTTTGGATTTTTCACAAGCGTTGCAATTTAAGAACAGCAAGTTGAGAGTGAAAGGTAAGTCCATCCGAGCTGTCATCGCCTTGGTGGTCCGCACTACAACTCACTTAAGGTGAGAAACCTCTTCACTGTGACCGGAGATGCCTTATCGGCCATATTGGCAGAATTCTCTGCAAACGCTAATGTAACAGAAAGAAGCAATAAAAAGCTGTTGATGAACCCCAGTTGTGTGTATGTTGTGCTTATTGAGGTCGAGAAGAGCCCGGGGCGGCCCCCTGCCTTCGAGTTTATACTTGAAATTCTGCCAGCATAACACAGGGGGGCGTGCAGGAGACAGAAGCATTATATATAGCACCTTTCATATCCGTCTGAATATTACAAAAGGCGTCTGTCTTGTATTTAGGCCTAGGATCTCCTAACTATTATATAGCGCCTTTCATATCTGGGTATCGCTAGTGCTTTTCATATCTAATATGGCGACTTTCCTGTCTGGCACTCAGAGCCATGAATAGCCATCTTATGTTGTGCCGTTTTGATCTGTGGATGTCACATTTCGTGGCCGTCTGTGATACAGCACTCTTATCTGGTAACTGTCCCATCTTTGTCCTCTTTACATATTTATATGTCTACGTGTGTATATGGTGAATTTTTTAGAAATTATTTTTTTGTGGTTTCTTTTCCATCCACCCATCCCTCTCTTGTGCTTTTCCTAGCTAGCTATTTATTATACAGCACCATTAATATCTAATCTGTACTGTGCCAATGGGTGGGCTGAGGACCTGGCAGCTTGTCACTCAGCTTCTCTTTTCTCCTTTTTGGGTGTCCCCTCTCTGAGAGTCTTTGTCATTAAAGTGGCACGTTTTTGTATCTTTTGCCTTCAGTGTGGTTGTGCAGGTAGAAGGGGCCGCCTTGAAGGCCCCATCAGGCTGTCTAATGTAGTATCCTCTTATATAGTGCTTTTCATATCTATCTGCCTGTCATATTGTACCTTTTGTCATCTATCTAATGTACTGTATGTATGTAATGCTGCAGTGTCATTCCTCATGCAGTCTGATTTCATGTCCTACCTGTTATTTAGTACACTAATATTCAGACTTTTCCTATCTAACAGAGTGCTGTTTAGATCTGTCTAATGTAATGTCTTATCTCATATCACCCTTTGTATTATTCAGTACCTTTTCTCATACAGCCTAATACGTTGTGCCTTTCATATTTCGTGTAGCACCTTATCAAATACGGTATATGGTGCCTTTCATTAAATTTTCTAATCTGTTTATCTTTTTATTATGTGGTGCCCTTAATATCGGGGTCTCTCTCTCTCTCTCTCTCTCAGTGATATGTGGCCCCCGGGTAATATGTTCCTGTATTATTTAGTGCCTTCATATCTGTACTGTCATTACCCCCCACTACCTGTATATAATATAGTGCCTTCCATACATGACTGTTTTGGACAGCCCCAATTGCCCACTAGTACTTTCTGGAGCCAAGCGTGTTGGAGTCCGAATGATGGCTGGAGAAAGGCAGCGTCACTTGGGTATGGATGTGGAGGTACTGGGGTATCAAGTGCAACAGGAGAGAAGCTGAGACTCGCATAGGAGCTTGAAAAGCAGCACTTCATGTCAGACTTGCCTCTCTGGACTCGGACATCTTGAGCAGGGTGGTCTGTCTCTCAGCAGAAGCCAGAGGCTGGAGTTGATAGCACTGGACAAGAGAGCCAACATAAGGTGAGTTAGAGAGGGAAAAATGACCATCTTTGACATGAATCTGCACTGAACACGTCACAATACTGGACTCAGTGCTTGGAAGAGCGCCCTCTACTGGGAGACTTGAGCACTTGTGGGAAATGACGAAGAGCTCAGGCTAAGCTTGATGCCCGCTCCAAATCAGATCAATGAATTGTCTCTCATCATTTGTGGTAGCCATGGATGGTCCACAGCAAACACCACATTCGAGCACATGGCTTCTCACAAGTGTAGATGGCACCAGAGAGCAGTGATGGACTTTCTAGCTGTTTCAGCCTCGATGTTCAACACTCTGGAAATGAGAGGGGCTGAGCTGGCTCAAGACAGAGGTGGTGCCCACCAACATTTTGTTGCCACACTCTGAGAAGTCATAGACGATGAGTCTGAATGTACAGCATTCAAGTTGAAGACATGAAACACCAGGAGGTAGTCTGTACCCGTCGTAACGGCAACCCTGTGAAGGGATTCCAGGCAGTGCTAGCAGGAGGGTGTCCAGATTTGACAAAGCAGGACTAGCATGCCAAAGTGAAGCCCTTTGTGGGGGTGTAGTTTGGTGAGGATATCACCCAGGCTGATCTTAAGGGGGGGGGGCAGCCACTGGCCTCAAGAGAGGATATCCTTGAGGAATAAGAAGTATCACTTTGAGGAACTCCTAAACCTGCTAATGTGACCTTTTTAAGTGGTGGTTCGCAGGGGGACCGGTTGGCATTGTGTCCACTTCTTTGGCTGAGATGTAAGGCCGCAGGTATGTCTGGGTGAGATGAGCTGAACCTCGGATCTGTGAACACCAGCAGCTACTGCAGCCCCTCAGAGCCCGGGCAGGTGGCCCCTGGTAGGTCCAGACTTTCTTTTTGTTCCTTCAGTGCAGTCCTGGTTTTCTGAAGATTGTTGAGCAGCAGTGCGCCACAGGCAGGGGGTTTAGTTTTAGAAAACAATTCAATTGTTGTAGATTTCTAGGATCACTTGCTTTACCTATGGCTTTCACTTTTGGACTGAGTGTGGTTTACATTTATTTCCTTACTGAACTAATCTTTTGAAAAGAACATCACTTGGCAGCAGTGCTTTAAAAAAACATTAGTAATGATTTACATTTTATATTATTATGTAGTAAAATACAGTTTTGGTTTAATATATAATATACATTCTTTTACCCGTTTCAGGTTTAGAAAAGGAATAAAATAATTTAGTGTTCATCTTAAGCATAATTAACAAATTCAGTATCAGCAGTTTACTTGTTTGTATGATAAGATTTTATAACGAAGGTCTTTAGGAATCTTTACTGAATAAGTCGATGGAGAAAGAGCTGAATACAGCAGGAGTGTTTGAAAAGTTAACGACACGAGACGCGCGTGTCCAGAGAATCCTGGGGCCTTTGGTGGGCCTCAGCGTCACTGAACAAGTTAAACGTCTGGGGGTCTCACCCCACAGCTCATTGTGACAGGAGGAGTAAGGCAGCTGTGGTACTGCAGCCCCGTTCTGTCTGAATACTTTTTAAACACTCCTGCTTGATTTCAGCAAGTGATTCTTTAATACATTGAGAACATGGCTGCTGACTCCTGGGCACCTGGTAGGTTATGCGCAGTAGGAGATGGCGTGGGCTTCATGTAGGGGAGCTCCCTGGCCGTGTTTCTCGCACTGCTTACAGTGGGTGCTCTGCTCTCTCTTGATGGCGGCATTCCCATCTCCGAGCCAGAAAGACTACTGGAAGTGTTGATAGCGTTCTCCATAATGAGTGCAATCACATGGCACAGCTCTTTTGCCTACAAGATAAAAAAAAAAACAAAACAATGTATTATGCAAAATGAATGTTGAATTTTAGACCCTTAACACTAAAAGTAATTTACTAAAACACATCATAAAAATGAATTTAAGGTGTCCCTCCACTAAAGAAATTTGTCCAGTCAAGAGGCTTTATTATCATACCAACCATGCAGAGTATTGCAGCTACATGTTTATTATAAGATGTTACTAGGGGGCTTTGCCCACTGCTAGCGGCTACCTCTGTGAAGCCCCTCTTAAACGGTGACGCATTGAGAAACAAATGCATTTTTTTTTTTTTCTCCTCTTTGCTCGAGCAGTTGCTGCCCTCACACATTTTCTGCAATTTGCCTGTCTACCTTTCCAAAGCCAGCGGTAGACACTGTTGTAAACAGGGGGCTAAGTGCACCCCATGGAGACACGGTCGCTCCTCCAAAACCCCCCCTTAAATGGTGACACATTGGGAAAGAAGTAACAGGTGATTTTTTTTTTTTCGTATTTTTTTCTTTCACCTCCTCTTTGCTCGAGAAGCTGTTGGCCTGCTGCTGCTGCCGCCGCGTGATCTTCCTCTCGTGTGGAGCTGCAAACGTTTAAAAGCCTGTACAGCACCTGAATATTCGATCTCTTTTCGCTGTTCCGTTATTTCCCAGAGTAATATTTTCAGACAATTTGCGCTAATGCAATCTTTACTGTCATTTTTTTAGAGACTTTCGAATTTTCCTACTTCCATTATCTCTAACCTGCTCTGCATGTGCATCACGGGACTTGCATCTGAAGGTTGTAAGTATGACGTGACTCGTCCGTCTCACAGGAAGTGAAAGTCTCTCTGTCTCTATTCAAAAGATCACATCTCGTGGCAAGTTTGTTTTGTATAACAGAGAGATTGTTTCTCTATATACGGTAGGCACCTTCAGTCCTTATTCCACTTCAGAGCCAGTGTAGCACACAATCCTTACCTGGGGTGATTCAGACTCGTTTTGTAAATTAGTTTGCTTGCTCAACCTGCTGTTGGATGAAGTTGTTGCATCAAGCAAGGTTTTAAAAAAAAATTAAAAAAAGATTCTTTGACTTTCTTTTTATCATACAAGCTGTCAATTTCCTAATCTTCCTCCTCTCGTCACTGCTTTATAACATTCAGATTCTAGTTTGGTACAACAGATCCATACTTAACTCACTCAACTGTTATTTCCTAAACACTTTCGTTTGAATAGAAAGTCGTGGTTTTGACATATTAAGAATATTTGTTGAAAGAGACCGTTGATAAAACAATCCATCTACAATATGATGAAAAGATCAAGTGTGTGCATCCTGTTCCTCCGCCGTACAATCTGATTAGTCAGTTTGGCTTTGGTGATGCACTCAGTGCAAGTGTGAGACACACGAGGAGGAGTAACAGTAGAGGAGGCTGGCTGACCGTCGTCTTCAAAGACAAATAGAAAGGCAGGCAAGGCAGCTCGAGAATAATGACAGGGACTGAGAAGTAACACGCTCAAGAGAAGGAGCAACCAGTCGAGAGACATTCAGATGTGCAAAGATATACTGTAGAGGAAAAGCGCTGAAGGTACATGTAAGGAAAAAGACAGCAAATGTTTTTAAATGTATTCTGTTACAGGTAGTTTGGCTAGTATGATAATGAAATCTGTCCTCTTGAGTGATAGTCTGATCTTTTAAAGTGGACTCCAGTTCAGGCAGTTTTCTCACAAAACAAAATAGTTTTTCACACTTGGACAAGACTCCGTCGGCTTTCAGCTTGCTCTTTCAAATGTAGTGTCATGGCCAAACGTTTTGAGAATGACAAGTATTGGGTTTCACAAAGTTTGCTGCTTCAGTGTCTTTAGATCTTTTTGGTACCAAAACATCCGCAGAGAGCAACTTCTCCCATCCATCCAAGAACAGTTTGGTGACCAACATGGCCATAAGGCAAAAGTGAGAACAAAGTGGCTTGGGGAACAAAACATCAAAATTTAGGGTCCATGGGCAGGAAACTCCCCATTGAGAACTTATGGTCAATCCTCAAGAGGTTGGTGGACAAACAAAAACCCACCAATTCTGACAAACTCCAAGCATTGATGCTGCCATCAGTCAGAATTTGGCCCAGACACTTCAAATGTGGACTCTGCACATAAACTGAATGTCATAGTCAATAAAAGCCTTTGAAAGTTATGAAATGCTTGTAATTCTACTTCAGTCTACCAGAGAAACATCTGACAAAAAGATCTAAAAACACTGAAGCACACTTGAGTCATTTTCCAAACTTTTGGCCATGAGTGTAGCTCAAACACCTGAACTACAGTCATGTGCTAACTACTGTACGGCTCTCTGGGTTGCAGTTATTTATAATCTAATACACTTGCAGGAGGACATGTCCTAATTTTATCAAACAGACTACTGATGGAGCGTGGGCAGTGATTGTGTGCGAAGGCTGTAGACATACCTGCTTGAGACTGAAGACGATCAGTTCAGGAGCACTGGGCGTCCCATATGTGACCTTCACTTCATGAAGCTTGTCTCCCTTCTTTGCTTTCTTGGACCTTATTGAAAGCACATTCTGCAGTGGTATTCTAAGCAGTGCTTCCTATGGACACAAAAGTAGGACAGTGCAAGAGTGCAGGTTGTTCAGAGAGGTTGAGCAGTTATTCAGGTTTAATGCTTTGCATATCAAAATAGTAAAAGGTTTTGTCAAGAACGGCCATTCAACCCAGATGTTTATCAATTCATATACACTAAATGTTTGTAAAATATGAAGTCTAAGATTAGTCTACCATATTACATGCAAATTTATTGCACATATGTATGGACCCCTTAAGAAGAATTCTAATGCTTAATCCGCTCCCCTCTGTGCCCTTGTGCTCTAGTTCAAGCTGGCATCTCACCTTACCAGCTGCCTTCACAATTGAAAACATTCTTTCCTATTGTAGCCATTCTCAGGAACGTCTCTATTGCCAAGTTATCCAGATGTGGACTCCCAAGTGTGCTTTAGCTTCCAGCTTAAAAGCTTCTATTTACATTGCAGCACTAAAAATGTAATTCATGATTTATTTTTTTCTCTTCCATGCTGTTGCCTGTTTTTTTTCTTACTCGATATTTTACTTTAAGAAAGCAGAACTACAGATGGACCAGCATGTGCCAAAGAATGACATCAGTCAGCCAAAAAACAAAAGGTAATGATCTCTGTTAAGAAAGGAAATAATTTTGCCCTTAATCCTTTACATTTTTGTATAAAATTAGATATAATGGCGTGCCACCTTTTTTGGCCATGTCAGTAGCAGTTTCTTCAAGTATCATTTTATTTGTATCACATTTCATCTGATTTTACTTTCTCAGATGTGAAATTAAGGACCTGCATTATCAGTCACAGTTTATCCATTGTTCCTTATTTTTGGCATAAACTGATAATGTCAACCAGCTGTAAAATAAACCCTTTCAGTCTCAAAAATCCGTTGTACACATTTCTCAGTACTGTACGTTAAATTCCCTCCACAAAATTCAGCAACTGCTCCATCAGAATGTGTGCAGTAACATCACCTAAGATAACGTAACGTTCTCAACTCCCTTTATCTAATTCAGGTTGGTGGGGCACCACAGCATTTCCAGCCAGGTGAACAGGGTGCCAGTCCATCACACGATCTGCCCATATGCTGGCACACACACAGGACCAAAACCTGAGCACATGGCGGAAAGCCTACACAGACATGTGGAGAACACTTGCCTCACAGGTAACAACACTGGGTCAAGGAGCTGGCAGGGCTACACACTGCATCGCTATGCTACATGTCACCTAACTTGCTGATTTAAACAAAAAAAAGTTTTGGTGCGGTGAGTGGTGAGGACGCTTACTTAAGAAGATAGGATTACCTGTGTCTGTCCGTCTACTATGAAGAGATTGACTTGATTGACGGCAACGAGGCAGGGAACATCAATTTTCTGAGGGCTCACTTTGTGCACCAGGAACACGTTATACCCAAAGAGTGGCAATGAGCTGACTTTGGCTAGGAGAGCAAAGAAATAATTTGTTAGAGTGGCACACAATGATACGTATTTAAACTATTAATATGATTATTCATACGATCAAAGTATATGCAGTAATTAGCAGCTCCTGCCAAGCACTTTGTCACTAAAAGG
Organism: Polypterus bichir lapradei; assembly: GCA_026402145.1. Taxonomy (NCBI): domain Eukaryota; kingdom Metazoa; phylum Chordata; class Cladistia; order Polypteriformes; family Polypteridae; genus Polypterus; species Polypterus bichir. The sequence goes on along the minus strand of JANRMT010062846.1, from coordinate 5,100,009 downwards.
TACAGCAGCACTGAAGGAAGCATAAATTTGGACAGAATAGATTAAAAAGAGACAGTAACTGTGGTATCTAACATGCTTTTTATGTGGCAACCACTTAGACATGGCTTTTTTTTTTTTTTTTTTCATCCTGGTTATAGTTCTTGCAGCATTTATCATTTTGAAAGTCTGTGTACCCTAATTATGATTTTTGAAATTACAAAATCTGTCACAAAAAAAGATTACTATATATACTTTGTTTTTAAAATATTCTTGCCACTGGAAGCAACTTTTACATTTATTTACCTTCATATCTCAGGACAGCGATTGGATTATTTCTCATACTACTGCTCTTGTGCATTACATGACTCATTCAAGGATATACAGTAAGTGAATCAGAATGGGAAATGAACTTGTGGCTTTGTTTTATGTTGGATGCACTTCTATGTGACCTCACCCTAATACACGCTAGTCCCGGAAGAAAAAAAAATCCAGATTATATAATCTTCTCCAAATGTTTATTGTTGCTTTTCTGACATTTAAAATGGTAAAGCATACATTTATAAACAGTGATTACTTTTTAACAAATGTCTCTAACACTCCAGATGGCTGCTCCCTTAAATCTGCCTGTAAGTGTTTACCACACCAGTACCGTGTGTGTGTGTGTGTGTGTGTGCTTTGTCAACATCTACGAGAGCTGCTCAAGATGAAGAGTCACTGACATGTTTGAATATTAACGTAAGGGAAGCTGTTAGTTCAGATCTGTAAGTCTGTCTTTTTTTCCTGCTCTAACACTTCTGTAATATTAACCTGCTTTATTAAACCTTGAACATCACATTTTGTATATAATAATGATCATGTTATTGGCTGTTGTAACAACCCACTTTTATTTAAGGACTTTCACAGGAAATGGTAGTTCAGCTGGTTTAAAAGTACTGTACAATCTACAGCACTTGTTTCCCCATTTTAAAAACGTGAACCTTTACTGGCTAAATGGCTTGCTCAAGGTCAAACAGCGAGTTGCTGGTCAGTAGCCATGTGACATTTTGAGGGGTGAGTTTGCGCCATTTTTTTGAGAATCTGTAATTTGATACAATTCAAAATAATTAAGGGGTAATTACACCAGGAAAATTGGCATGCTTTTTTTAAAGACTGCCTTCAGCATGGAAACCTGGGGGTTGGTAGCAGAATTGGCACTCCAACCACCATAAAAATCCTCCCACTGTTCCATTCCATCTGAACTAGAGTGATGATGAGGTGTCTGTCACCCGTTGCATAGCTGCACTCTGGTCCTAATCTGGGATCCTGAGGTGGTTTGTCATGTGGTGGGTGCAGCAATGCGCTGTATCAGCGCCTGCTCCTAACCTCTCCTCTCTCTGCAGTATGCAGCTGCAAAACAGCCGTCTGTGACTAGAGTTGGCATTGCAAATGTGTGCCCCCACTTTAGGAAATCTCCAGTAGTTCCTTTGACACCAGCTATCCTTGGTCTGCCAGAGGAGGTCTATTGAGAAGTTTTTTGCCCATGGGTTATAAAAGCAAAAGGATATCCAAGTCCTATTTGAAATTCCCTGACTGGCATGTGCTGTAGAATTCAAAACAGCAGACATTTTGTGTAGGATTTCAAAAACACAAACATAAATCTTCACGATTTCCCAGTAATTCATTTCTGAATTACTTCTGCCCTGGATAAAAAAATCTATCTATTATCTATGAAATATGGTGTAGACGCTTGGCAACAGGGCAGGTTAATTTAAGAAATAACTTGCTTCACTTTAAGGTTGTTATAATTGCTTTTGATCATATTTACCAACACCCGAAAATCACGATCTAGCTATTAATTTGATAATAAAAATATCAAGTTTAGATGGACATGCTTTTCTGATTATCGCTTACAGTGCCAGAAAAAGTGCAAAGACTTGAATTTATTTTTCTGACCATTGTTTTCTCCAGTAATTTCTGTATTTTTAGTATCTGGTCATTTTAAGTATTAATTTAATTTTATTTTTTAAACCTCGGACCACAAAATTTGTGCAGCTTGCTTTTATTAGGAAAATAAAAGGAGTCACTTCCAGATAGCAGTAAGTGTAACCTAGAAATGAGACTAGATAAATGATATCATGTTAAAAATCATAGGTTAAATATACAGTACTTACTCAGAAAATGTATTTTGGCATCAGTGAAATTGAGACTGCGCATGGAACTGAGCTGTTTGTGCACAGAACTCAATACATGCTGTATATTGATGCTTCCAATCAGGGAAGGAGGAATGTACTTCTTTATCTCCTGCCTATAAAAAAAGAAAAGAAACAAGTATTTGAGAAGATTAACAACTTCTAATAAATACACAGTAGTAGACTTTTTCACGCTCTACAGTAATCCATCCTGTATTTTCATTGTTTTCCCTATACACTATTGTATCCACTCTTCTAATCCAATAAGCAATTTAAGATTTTTTTTTTGGGGGGGGGGGGGGACTGTGCTTTTTTGGTGTAATAGCTCCAAAGGATAGAAACACACCATTAATGTGGCAGCTGTCCAATATGGCAAATGTATATGTAGCCACCAAAGGCAGATTCCAGATCCTACTGCATCTTTGGACTATGACCAAAAACAGGAATCGTATTGGTAACTCATGGAGAGATTGTTGAAGGTCTATATGAAAAGGGACCCCAGTCCAGAATCACACTAGTACACATGCACTATATTAGAACATTAAAAATGTCTGGGCCATTCACCCCAACTTACATACTGTACCTGCACGCCAGGATGGCAGCACAGTGTATGGACAAACCTGTGTGTCTATGCATTTATACAAATATGACTTCTCTTTTTCTGGGGAGGACTTCTGTGATGATCCAGTGATCCAATCTAGTCTACCACCTCAGAGTTATCCTTCACCAGGGGGGCAGATTATTCCTAATTTTCAGCAAGCAACCCACACAACCTACCAGTGCTACAAAAACCACATTAATGTGAAGCAGTGATCTCATCACAGTAAATCCCCAAAGATAAACTTGAAAATGAATCAACAAATAACATTTCCTTTTATCGTAGGTCTTAAAAATAACCTTGACTGATATTTAGGTAGCTACAGATTTATAAAATCCTTATCAGTAGTAACTTAAATTCCCTTTTTTTGCTTTCACAGAACAATACTAAAATAATTAACCATAGTTTTGCAATTTTCTTGCTTACGTGTGGGTATTTGCAGTGTTTCTGTACTCTCACAATGTATTAACTATTGAATGTGTCTCACTCTTACCCAAAATGTGTCTGAAATATTTTTCAACCATTTAGCTTTAGACTGAATCAAACAGTGCTATATATTTGGTAGAACTGTCTATACTGTTTCTTTTTTTCTCCATTTATAAACTTACATTGAGGGCTCTGAATTGGAGCCATTGGCGCAATGCTGTAGGGCTGCCAGTATTGCAGCTTCTTGCTCATATGAGTCACTGGTGTTCAAAAGCAGCTTTCCTTCCAGGTAGTCACTCAGGACCTAAAGAAATTAAAACCAACAACACTACAGGTAATTTTTACACCTAGAATAATACACGACTGGCCATAGGTTTTTAAAAGATTATTTTTGTGGGCATCTCATAAAATATTTGTCACTGAAACAGGAATTTTAAAATTTTGTTCTAGATGCTTATTTATAAAATGACAAAACAACTGAATGTTAAATCTAATTAAAAAAAATATACATGTCATCTAACTTTTAGTGTCTGCTAATTCTGATTATTTACATTTATTAATTATTGTTTACAATCTTAATACGTTAACCTCTATGGAACTGCGCTAGCAACTTCAAGTAAGCACCAATTCCAGACAGGACTGAAGACCATCACAGACTACACTCATGTTTTACAATCACACACACACTCTGAGGCCATTTCTAATTAACCAAAAAGGCACATTTTGGTAATCTGTGAAGAGGTCCACGTCTTCCATGTAACTTCATCTATACAAGACTCAAACTGAACCCAGGTTGCTCAGAGTCTCCTCAGATTAAAACTGTGTAAATTGTTTTTGCAAATGCAAATTACTGTTTGTGACTACGTTTTTATCAGAGTATAAACTGCTTGGGTGTTTAAAATAAAGTGAAATATAACTATTTTTAAATCAGAAATAGTTTACTGATGTTTTTAGTTGCCATACGTCTTTCAGCAGTGTAATTAACATTATGCCTGAATTGAATTTATATTACTTAAAGTAATCTCTTTGGTGTCTAATGCATTTTTACAAGATTAATTTGACTGAGGATCTTCAGAATGTTTCTGATGTCCCTATTAACAGTTGTTTAGAGAATTGTAGCACATTATAGAGTACAATGATATGTTTGTAAAGATATAGTATACTGTACCTGTCTATAATGAACTTCCAAGTAAAGATCATTGTCAAAGTGTAGAGGTTCTTTCCAGATGACACGCTGAAACCATAATGTGACTGAATTGTCATCTACTATGAAATCCATTAGATATTCATCTGGTCTAATGGGTCGCACAGTCTGTCCTGTTGGAGGGTACAATATTAGGTAGATAAATTAGTTTGTTTTTTTTACCCATTAAGTTGCCTTAAAGGGCAAGCATAATCTTCTTTGTATGTTGGTTATGAAATGTTTTGCTTGTCCATGACTGGGATGACTTTTTTTTTTTCCCCTCTCTCTTTAAAAAGTGAAATTTATTTGCAGCTGTACATTTTCCGTCTTGTTTTTTTGGTAGCTCAGTACTATTTGAAGTTGACAATATCTGGGCTTAGTGAGGATGACAAAGGCCAAAACAGATATGCAATGAAGATAAGGCATTGGGATATGGTGTTTTGCTATGAAGCTATAATAAGAAAGCATGCTAGGAAAATGTGACACAGTGTGAAGGTGCATGGATGCTGATATATTTAGACTTGGACTCTGGTGAGAAATGACAAACACTTGTAAGTGTCAGTCATTTGGGGAATGTAAAAAAAAAAACAAAAAAAACTGTAGCTAGATACATAAAATTAAACAGAGGTACTCTTGTATTCATAACCAACAGGATGCTGGTTTTACTGTGTGAATTAACCCTCCCAAAAGCGCAATCATTGGGAGGGGTATCAGTAATCTATTACAAAAAAAAAATGAATAAAACATTCATGTCTTCACAATCTGCATCCATCCCTACAAAGCAGGTCCTTCAACTTGCAGGGAAAACCTGGGTGTTGGTGGCAGGATTGGCACTCCAGCCACGGTAAAAAATAACCTCAGACTGTTCCAGTGTGGTGCTGAGGTGTTGCCCACTGCACTTGGGTCCCAATTCAGGTGCTTCATCATGTGGTGGGTGTGGCAATGCGTTGTCACCACATGCTCCCAATCATCACTGTTCATTTTCATACCACATTTTTGTAATACATCTTTGTTACTTCATACTTTCATAGCAAATCGTCATGTACCAAGTACATATTCATTTTGGTCCTAATCAAAATGTGTTTACATAGATTGTTGTAGACACAGAACACACATGAAATGCATGTGTTCCAAATAACGATGTATTTATAAAAGGTGTCATTTTGCTTGACTTCTCACTCTATACAACTGACACGCAGGTAAACAGACTTGAGCTGAGAAAACTGTGCGGCAGTGGGGGGATATGATAGCAGGCTGCTTGCTGCTTATCGACAAACTTACAAGACAAAAGACGCTGATGGAGAGGTGCAAAGGGATTTAAGGTGGGACCTATTTACGAGGCTTTTTTCGCAGGCTTTGGTAATTCTAGTGTTAAGCAACCTGAATGCCCTACCATGGACAAAGCAACTCATTCTTACCATTACTAATTATGTTTAGTATTTTTTCTTTTTCTAAAAAGGCCTTTTAACTTTGCAGATGTGGACACCAAAAATGACTGGCCAAAATAACGAACGTATACTACTGTTACGATTAATATTCATTATTTGCCAATAGTCGCCAAGTGGCTCATCCTTTTAGAAGCACCAAATGACCCACTTTATATAAAATATTTGAAAAAAATATCTGAATACTTGCCTTGTTTATAGTTGGCACAGATGCAAAATTCTTTAATCTCAGAGGGCTGAATCACTCCCATCTGTCTACAGAGTTCTGTCAACATCTCATTTGCAACCTACACATAAGAAAACAAAGATAGCAATTTCAATGAGCTACATTATTCGTTTTCTGTAGCTGGTAATGTAACTGTTCAACATACAGTAGCCAAAGCAGCATAGAAGGGCAGGGTACAACATTGTGTTCTAACGTCACTTGGCCTGAATGCTTGCCCTTACTGCCCAAAAGAAACTGCTTGTGAAGTACTTACGCTGAACATGTGGGTCTTGTGGGTATGCTCTACTTTGCCAGGAAGATAAATAGTGATACCTCTTGAAGTTTCCCCATTCTGCAAAGGAAAAAAAAAATAGCTTCAAAGTAAATAGCTCCAACACATTTTATTGGCTTTTCCCTTTTATATTTTGATTATCTGACCTTTACATTCATTCAAACCCAAAAATTCTGTGATGTTATCGCTCAGTACAGTTCCCTGAGAAAGGCTAAATTTTGTAGTTGGTCTAGAAAAATGCATTTGAATTACCTTCAGAAAAACAGCTTTTTTAATTTTTAATTTAAATCAAAAGGTACAGAAGAATTTGTATTACTTTCTTAGGTGCCAAATATACGTTTCACACACACTTTCCGGCAACTTAAGGGCCACTTACCAAAAAAGCTTCAATTTCTAGCGGAGTGGGCAGATGTCTCCGCCCGCCATAAATCTGTGATTGTTGTAGGTTGTCTTCACACATGGAGGCAATTGCTAAACAAATGGTAACAATCGAATATTATTGTTGGTTTTTGATTTGGCTGTGCTTGAGAAAATAAAAGTGGATAACATTTTCAATATACAGTAGAGTCTCACTTATCCGACATAAACGGGCCGGCTGAACATCGGATAAGCGAAAATGTTGGATAATGGCAGGTGTTAAGAAAAAAACCTATTAAACGTCAAACTATGTTACAATTTTACACATTACGAACCTAATAATCATGGTTTACAACAAAACAACAAAATAAATTAACTGAAAAAATGAACTTACAGAATTGTTTGACGTTAAATACAGTATGTACTGTACTTAAAAAGTTCAGTCCTGTGATGATTTAAAGACTTTTTTGATCGTAGTCTGCTTTCCTGATGAGTGCCGTTTCTTCGCTGTGAAGTCTCGCCATCTTTGCAGCATCATTATGTCGATTCCTGTACATTCTTGATGCTCAATGTAATTAATTGCAGTTTCTAGCCTTAACTCCGTGACTAATAGTCAACATCCGTATGAGCATATACTGTTTACTACAGCATTGTGACTGCGTGTGTGTGTTTGTGCTGTGACGTGCAAGTCCCCGTCTTGCACCTGAAAACTCGAAGCCGAGTCTCAGTACTTTTAGCAACACCAGCTTTATTAAGCTTGAAACAGAAACAGCGAGGTTATTTAATGTAGCGGGATCTTTCATTCTCCTGTACACAGACACAGCAGTCAGGCAGGGTCGAGGGGAAAGTAATACTGAGCCCAGCGCATTTATAATGTCCTTTGTTCCTTGTATCACCCATCAACGGCAGGCGCTAATAGCATGTCCGCGATCTTTTCGGATTGGCTTTTACATCGAACTGCTACAGCGCTGGGAGACTGCGATTGCTTTGGGACGCTAGAGTTTAGAAACTTACTCACACCAGCCATGATTCTTTTCAAAAGGTAAAGTGCAGGTTAATTTGCTTTATGTATTTTTACTTTACATTTTGTATTAATCATTTTTATATGAATAGTTTTGGGTTGTGGAACGAATCATCAGAGTTTCCATTATTTCTTATGGGGAAATTCGCATTGATATGCTGTACAAGTGCTTTGAACTGCAAGCACATTTCCAGAACGAATTATGCTCGCAAACCAAGGTTACACTGTAATTCGCTGCGGCAGAGTCGGGAGCAACAAAAAATAGACTATGCTCGCAACTTGCAGTTCTTGTTGCCGATTGATGCGTATTTTTTTTTTTTTTGCGGTGGGACGTCGGATAATATGGAATGTTGGATAAGAGAGACTCTACTGTACTCAAGTGTAGAGAAAACTGAATTTAACCGGGATGTCATCAAATACAGATACAGGTTCAAGTTTAAAAAGCCACCAAAGTAAAATATGTCACTTGTTACTTTTACTATGGAGGATTTTCCTGGCAGGTATTGACATCCTGTGTAATAATATAATTTGGGAGAGCCAGAGATTTCTTTTACTCCAATAAATGGTATGATATGAGGAAGTGGGCAATATGCTTTATTTTGTCCTTGATCGTACTTAAATTAGCTAAGCAGCAGTCTTAAACCAAAAGCTGAAGAACAGTACGCCATGCAGCTTTGAAAAGTGGAAATAGAGTGTGTACCACCTTCAGTCTTGGCTTCAGGTATGGGGTCCAGGTATCCCTGTTTCAGGTACGATTTTGTTTTTCATGTGAGACATTATGAGAGCTAGTGATCTGTTTAATGTTTAAAAGCTGGCTACAAAAACAAACTGAAGCCAAGTAAGGCTAAATGATCTGGTTATTTAGTCTGTGTTTCATATCGGACTTTTTAAGGCTAGCCCTTTTTGAAGGGTGTTCTCCATGTAAAATGTTCACCTTTTGAAAATCCCAGTTATTGCTAGATGGTGAGGAGCAGGTTTTATATGTGGAACTGAAGGGGGCTGATCAGTGAGTTCATTAAACTTTACTACTTGGACACAAATTCGGATCCATTTTCATATTGTTTTGACAGTAGTACGTTGTTAAAGGAGGTCTTACCAAGTTAAAAAGTTTCATATGTGATCAACAGTAATATGCATAATTGCCATGGCTGCTCTGTACATGTAACATTTTGACTTTAATATACCCTGTAACTGCATTGATGATTTCTGTGTCATTTAACCATTTGTAGTGTGCACTGAGCTAACATCTAAATAAATAGTAACATTTCTATGTTACTTAATGTGGGAAACTTAAGTGCTCTTAGGCTTACCTTGCAAACTCTGATCATGTGAAACATCCCGTAGATACTGGGTAACATATGGCCACAAATTTTCTGAACATGCAAAAATTCCTGTAATGAAATACAGCAGTCTCCAACCTTTGCTGCAGCTCTGTCTGGCAATAAACATACAAGTGCAAGGTAGAATTAGATCAGTGTTTTGGAAGTTCACTCATTAATTATTTTAATAAGTTATACACTTGCCTTACTGAACATCACCTTGCCTGAACTGGACTGTTAGATTTTTTTTTGCCAGATATTACATTAATCATTTACTAAATTAATGTAAATCTAGTCAGCCTCTAAAGCAGTCTTTGGTAGCATCTGCAGCACTAGACAAATACTGACATTCCATTCTTTGCAATGTAACCTTTTTTCAGACCATACTTAAGCTTCCTTTTTGGGTAAATAATCTGAAGAATAAATGAATGTGTATATTCTTTAATAGTGCCCATCTATTTGACCCAAGATGTCTACAAACCAGAGGGCTGTTTGTTACCTTTTCAGTAAATACATTTGCTATAGCTGCTAACACTTTCGCTTTCCCAGTTCTGGTGCTTTCAAATGTGTGAGACTGTTCCAAATAATTTGTGCACAGTTTATGTTCAGCACATATGGCACATGATAGGGAACTAAATGTATAATAGCTCTGAAGCGCTTTCCATCATTATTTCCCCTTACAATTTTAATTATAATGTTATCATCATACTTTGAATACTGCAAAACATGAAAAATGATGTTGTATTGAGAAAGAGCATCCAAAAGCCACAAAATAGACACAGTAATGTTCTAAAAATTAAAACCATTTTTATTTTCTGCCTCTAAAAACCTTAAATGCTACAGCATATTTCTTACTGTGTAAAGTTAGTCCACTGTCTACATATTACATTAATGCTTACTGCTGCGGGTTTGATGTCACTTGTTTGATCAGCTGGCAGTAGATTTCATCCCTGAGGCTCTCTTTCTCTTTGCCAAGCTATGAGATAAAAAGTGACGACAACACCACTTAATGGAAAACTAACAAAAACAATTTGACTAGAATATGAAAGTACCAGACTTCAATGTGTGAAACATTCTTAAACTTTGATGTATTTAATACCCAGAATGCATTTTATCAGCCCATCATAAGACAAAAAGATGTAAAAGATGCATAAAAGCAGGGAAATAATGTACATTTTGTATGAAATATTTGACATTTTTAATAAAACTTAAGCAAGGACCTGCAGGACACACTGGGTTTCATCTTAAAGAGGAATGGCAGCAGGGCAGTACCCTGGACTAACTGTAACTTACTGCCATGTAAGCCAGTAGCAGTAATATGGGTAACCTATGCAACCATGGTAATGGGGAGGAAAGCACCTGCCCACAGTTTGCTGAAGAAATAACATCACCACAGCCCATGACACACAACAAAACCAAACTCATCCAGCCTGCTATCCATGAGGGAGGCATCTTCTTCCCAAGCACATCCCAAATTGGCCACAAAGACTGGTTACTGTTGGACATCTGTTTGGCACAGGCTGTACCCCATATCTATCTATCTATCTTATGGAAAAATGCATTAACATATTAAAATATTAAATACATAAAAATATGAATATATTTAAAATATTCATATTACAAATTGTTTTTACATCTAATTTATAGCTAAAGCACTATTACCATTGTCTCTTGGATTAGCATCTCTGCCATTGAGAAGCCAACCCTGAAAACACATCTAAAAAAAAACAACACTATCCCCAACAATCTCAGATGTGACCAGTGGGTCCTTTCAGAGGAGAACCTGCTGCTTTTATTTCCCTTGGTGATGGAACTGCAAGGCACAGACACTGGCCAGCACCATTTTTGATCACCAGATATTTGTCACTGTCTCTATATTTTAATGCATGCATGAAACTAACCTGAAGAATGCTATACACACAGTCCATCATTGTCTGATGCTTCACTGTTGGTTGGTCACCCATGAACCGCATCACATCTGTGGAGTAGGCAATAGTAATTGCAGAGACTTGACAATATATTTTAGGTGTTGCATTGCTGCTACTTTAATCATTATTTTATATAGTTCTTTTACAGTGAGTTAATTGGCTTTTCTCAATTGCTTAAACACAATCCATCTGTATTCTCAAAATACCACTAACTCATAATCTCTGGTTGCTTACATACCAGATGCAATTGTAAACCATATTTGTGCCAACCTGTAAAGAGAAATATCATATTGTTTATGTAAATGATGTTCCAGGAATTGTGTTTAAGGTGAGGTAAGAAAAACTGTAATTACCCCAAAGTCCTTTATGTGTACAACAGAGTAAAAGTTAACTGAGATTTACTCACTCCCATGTGTTTTTACTGAGAATGATTTGCTAATGATATATGAATAATTACTGGGCCCCTTTATTGTGAATATTATCCAAAAGGATTTTAAATGCAAGGACCAATTCATACAGTTTAGGATGCTGGCCATTTGAGTGACCTAGTAATGACTGATTATTCTGTATTTTCTGTACTATATTCTATTATGAACATTTTTCCAGATTCCTTTCAATAAAGAGAAGCAATTCTTGTTGTTTCGAAAAGAAAATCATTAAGTTGCCTCTTGCTCTCAGAATCTATTTTATACAAAGTATATTTCACTGTAAACACCAACCCAAACAAGCACTTCACACGCCAAGAGACACATTCATTTAAGGTGGAGTGCAGAGGACCTTACTGGCGTACTCATGGTCTCGTAGCACACATTATCCTGCAGTACTCATATTTTACACCATGGTTAGCCCATTACCCACTACTGCTATTTTGAATCTGCATTTACAAAACACTTTATATATCTCAAGGAAAAATATTGTACCACCTCTAATACTCACTCATGAAATTTTGTGCAGCAAGCTCATTCAGTTCTCCATCCAAGTACAAAATAAGTGACTCTTGAATAGGAACCTACAGCAAAGACATGACAGCTAAGTTGGCACAATGAGTGTAGCAAAATTACTTTTTGTTTTTCTTCTTCTAACAAATGGTCATAAAAATTGGTATGGGAAAGTGGGAAGTTAGGAAAGAATGTATGATAAGTAGCAAGGCAAGGGACAATTTAAAAGGAACTAAAGAAATGACTTATATGCAGTAAACAGTCTGCTGCGCAGTTTAAACCCCTTCCAGTGTGAAGAGTAAAAGGAGGGGTCAACCTAGACCAGTGATGGCGAACCTTTTAGAAACCGAGTGCCCAAACTGCAACCTAAAACTCACTTATTTATCACGAAGTGCCAACACGGCAATTTAACCTGAATACTGACAGGTTTAACCTGAAAACAACTCATACATTAACATCTTTTGTCTTAAAAGAAAAACATAATAACAGAGCTTTCAATGATACAAACAACTTTTTATTGAAAGGTAAAAGTCTGCATTCGGTATGGTTTTGAACAATTAATGTGATTTTTGCTGTTGTATGCATGCTGATAATTTGTCTAACCTTGGCTCACACTTTGTAAGTTTGAGAGCAACACATGCAGCACTCAGGTCATGTTAGTCTGTTTCTGGTTTCAGATTTGATAGAATTCAGCGGTTCTCAAACTGTGGGCCGCGCAAAGTAACAAAAAAGGGGGCACGAATGTTGCCATATGTGGCGTAAGTTCGGTATTCGTAGGGAAATTTTAAACTTGTAGCGGTGTATTGGCAGCAAAAAATATAGGAATACATTTTATTAGGGTTTCAAAAAAACGTTTGGGGGGTCGCATTTAAAACTGTTATGAAAACGCAAGTAAGTCGCAAGTACTTAAAGGTTGAGAAACGCTGATATAATTCAAAGCATGAAAACAGCTGCTCACAACCATAAGATGTTCCAAACAAAGTAAGGAAAGCAATCCCAAGTGCCCTCATTGACTTAAAATTATTTGGCAGAGAATTCCACACTTTAAGGATTCCATTTTCAGAAGTAACTGTGCTGTCCTTTGTCATCCCTTCTATCTTCTCAAGTGTTTCACGCAGGTCTTTCCCATTAACCCCCGTTTCCATTTACATTCCCTTTCCCGTGTGCGCTCGCTCGCTCTCTATCTCTCTCTTTCTTTATCCCCTTTCCATCCACCTCACGTTTCTCTTCTATATTACGGGGTCGTGGATCAGGTGTGGCGATTAGCATCTCCCGGCAACAATTACAGATTCGGACGACTCCTCACCTGTGCGCTTAAGCGAGGACCGCCCGCATCACAAAGCTCCCGGAAACCGCTCCGGCCACTCTACCATAACCCCCTTTAAGCCGCGAGTGCGGCAATTATCTATTAAAACTGGCCTTTTCAATTTTGAGCTGTGGACCAGCTATACCACATCCCCTCCAACCCCACCACGGGAATCACAGACTCAACAGGCTGCAGTCCGTGCCGCACCCTCAAGCAGCATGTGAGCCGCCCGCCTTACCCCAGACAGGAGAGGGTGGAAGCGCTCCCATTGGGCTGCTGGGCAGAGGGGAGGGTGATGTGATAAAAGTCCTCCGGCGCAGGGGGAGCTGGGAGGGGAGCAGCCCGGTCCCGCATCCCTCTGGCTTTATAGTAACGAACTCTGTGCTGGGTTGAAGGCGCGCGTGCCCACAGAGAGGGCTCTGAGTGCCCCCTTTGGCACGCGTGCCATAGGTTCGCCACCACTGACCTAGACCAATACATTGTAGTCTGCCTTTTTTTATAAACCCTACCTTTATATTTTTATAATATTTATATTTTTGTGAACTAATACTTCATCTAACTAACAACTTCTTCTAAAAGGTTTTCCTACTTTCAAGTGGGTTGCTGTATTGGACCAGCCTCCTCCCATGCTAAATAAATGTAGAATATATAGGGACATCCAGGTAGACTCTATTATGATGGAGTGTGGGGTGATGACCTTATTCCCCAACAATGTCTGCTACACATTAATGATTTGATATAAATATTCCTTTAAATTCATATTGTCAAGTAATGCACTGAACACACTATTTAAAAAGGTAGTTTTATAAAGATAGTTTAACAAACAATCACAGTGAGGCATTTCATATAAGTCACACAAAATGATAATTTTGAAAATGTAAATAAAGATGACAGTGAAGTTTCTGTTCTTGGGCCATTACACCTACCTTACTATGCTGGACCATTTCAGCCGAGCTGTGGCCCTCTGCACTCATACCTTTCCATCCTAACCTAAATTTAAAAAAGTAAATATGAAAATGAAAAATGGTTAGCTTATTTATTGTTACTCACAAATGAGCCAACTGCGTACTTTTTTCTGATGTGTAAAAATAACAATAAATAACGTTTGGAAGATAGCACACCTTGGAACTTGGCCTTTGATGCAAATATTCTGCCTTTTAACATTAATAACCGATTTTTGCTAGGATATTAAAATATCAAATATTGGAAATGGTATGCATGGAAAGATACCTGTGAAACTATTCTTCATCTAGTGAACTAAGCAAGAGCTTGCGTTATTGAAGGTTGTTACTAAGAGATGAACACAGAATATAAATCAAAAGAAATAGTTTTAATACATATTCTAGCTATTGTTTTATTTTTTATGAATCAATTATTTGTTTTAATCTACTGAATCTGTTTATATTTGGTGATTCTATCATATTATGCAGAAACCGTTTTTCAGCTTTATATAATACAAAGATGTTTTTAAATCTTCTGAACTTTTAGTAATATATGGAGGATTTGAATGGCCCGTTTATGGAAGTGTCAGATTTTTGTGGGTTTTTTTTATTAATTTTATTGTTCATTTTTTTTGTGTGTCCTTGTTATACATAACCTAAAATTACTGTTTAGACTGTGTAGTATTATTTACGTGGGTGAAGACCAAACGTTGTAAGAAAGCTAGGTACATACTTGGTTGCTACTTCTCTGAAGTATTTCATTGCAAACTCAGTCATGCTAAACACGCTGGTCTCAGTTACAGATTCATCTGGGTTTTTGAATGCCGTATCCTCCCCTACATCCTGAAACAACAAATATAATTTGTCACTTCCCTTAAATATTGCTTTTTCATTAGTTATGTTTAAGCAACAAAATGATCTTCAGCAATATTACCTTTGTAATTTATCACTGCAAGATGGAAACTCTGATTTATGAGTATTCAGATATACAAGGACTATATCAGCATTTTCAGTAGCATGTTTAGACACTATTTTGACCAGCTTTGAAATACACATATTGGATTTAAGATCCTGAACCAATAACACATCCAGCTGCCTTTGTACTTTATCAATATTATGAAATGTAACCATTTTTCATGTTATTGCTATCAGAGGTCTTACCAATACAACATAAAAAGTCAATAAATAGGCATGTGTGTATATGTAGTTTCCACAGAATGTACTGTAGATGGCACTTTTTACTCATTGTTACGATGTAACACAGAGAGAGAGAGAGAGAGAGAGAGAAAGAAGCTGTACTTTCATTGGTTCAGGCCAGAGAGGTGCTATCAAATTAATTTAAGCAGTAGAGTGTCGTCAAGTGTTTCAATAGATAAGAAACGTGTGTGCGTCCAATTAACTATTAATGTGTTTGTTATAAAAAAGGCTTCTGTTTAAACAGATACATTATACCTCCGATTACAGCTCTAGTAGACCCCTAATTGCCACACTAACATCTACAGGACTTTCCAGCTGCCAGTGTGGTTCTCTGTCTCTCCATCCTAGGAGTGTCCTGTCGGGCTTGTGCTTGCCATGCACTATACACTGGTCTCATGCCAGTCAAGCACTCCCTCACAATGAATTTTAGCAGCAAGAAGTAACATGTATCAAACATTTGCAACATTGATTTAATAATGCCTCCTGCAAATGATGGAAGAAGAAACTTTGCGCAGTGACAGAACAATGGCTAATAAAAAATAAATGTTATGTAGTATAATGTTAAAGTCTGTAACAAATGTATCTCTATATATAATCTTCATTTGGATCTTGATCTTTGTTTGTCCGCGAATGAATTAGAAGAAGCAGCACTAGATGGCAGTAGAGAGACAGCTAAAACATAGGCTTATACTACTGAAGACTATACTACTCCAGTCACACTTCAAAACACAGACATTCAAACTAAACAAATTGTTGTGCTTTAAATTAACTAAAGAGATCTTCATTTAGATCTTGATCTTTGTTTTTCTGAGAATTCCACGCATGCGTAGACCACCTGCCAGTTTAGTACGTTGTTGTTACTCACGGATGTCAACAATGTGGCGGAATAACGAAAGGGGTGGTGGACAGTGTTACGCTGGTTAGCTCCTGAGGCCTGGTTAGAGAATGAGATTGCCGAAGATAAAAGGTACGTGCCTACATAACATATATATGAAAGAAAGACAGTGGGTAAAATGAATGACAACGTAACAGCACGTTCCGGAAATGTATTATTGTTACGTTGTAGCCGGCAAGTGCTGCGCGTCTCACAGTTGTACCGTGGCTTGCTCACATGTCAGTGAAGTGATCCCTATTTATGCTTTAAAGAGCCTGGATACCTATGTGTCCCCCTTTTATAACCATTGCTTCGTGTATATTGCCTTACTCTTTGGATTGCCACAAAACAACCTGCAAGATTGGAGAAAGGTTGAGAAGACATCGTGAGAGGAAACGATAGTGTCGTGAAAACGAGACGGACTGTGAACAGACAGAAGCAGAAATGCTCCTACACCACCACATAATTACTATTTGGACAGTGATTCCGAGTAGGCCGTTCCTATCGAATCAATGTCCAAGGGTTTTCTTTTGTAATTTTGTTTCCCTTATAAAAAATCATAATGTTGTGCGACAAAGGGCCCAATTCACGACTGGCAGCCGCGTTTAAACAGGGAGCCCTTCACAGACAACTTTAACACGCGCAACGTAGTTGGGCGCACATGGCTAGTTTGTAATATCTTTTGCTTGTGCAGTCTCTATAATAATCTGTACATCTCATTCACATATTATTGTTTAAATGGTGCTGTTGGCTAAGTTACCTGAAGTTTATCCATAGCAAGAGAGCATTCAGACTATTATGATCATCAATATTGTAAGATGGAAAAAAAAAAAATCGCAACTTTACAACACATGAAACAATTAAGAAAAATAAATTGACCTTATTTTGAATAGAATATAGTGATGATAGAAATCAATTAAAATATATGTTTGTAATGCAGAGACTGGCTGATTGTGTACAGCAATTTCAAGAAAATAGTGTCTATTTAGAGACCTTTTGATAGAAGACAGCAATTTAATTTTTATATTTTAAAAAGAACCGTCCAGACCAATTTGAAACTGCTGTACAAACCTTTGTTTGTTCATGCTTTCTCTCTTGCTCTTTAGTATATTCTGATCTTCTGCTTCTCCGGAGTTCTTCACGGCGATCAAGATGCATACCATAATAATCAGGCGGTGCTGTAGGTTGGGTTAATCCTGAAGGAAATAGCCCTGAGCGGCCACCAATAGAACCAAAGTGCCAACCTGTTAATAAATGAAACACATCATGAATATTCTGACTAGACGAGAGGCCAAAAAGAGTTGTTTCCTTATTTTTACAGAACATAGAGCCAACTAGGGCCTTAGGTGAAAATGTTACCTTATTAAATTAATTTATTCTAAAGAAACTCTTGCTATATTCCCAGTGCCACATTAGTCTGATGAGATTAACATTAACCTAAAATATGCAGTGTTAAGCTGGCATGAAACAGGTCATCTTGAGAACACCATCCTTATTGTAGAAATGATGATGGAATGCTTAAAGGTCTAAAAGGCATCTGAAGATAGAAGGCAAAATGAATACAGCAAACTAAAGATAACTCCTGACAAAGATATCTACCAGTCACCAAGTGCTCTAGGACTCTATATATTTGCTTTCCAGTTTTACAATGACCCAAAACACATGGCAAAAGGCAGACTTAAGTGCAAAAAAGGACATTCTGAACTTTGACTTCTAAATAAATGTTGCTTGCAACCAAAATCTGAAATGATCATCAACTTTTTGGACTCTACATTTTAAGGGTGTGTGCAAAAGTATGTGCACCACAGCCTGCTTTTATGATTAAACAAATCACCCCAGAAATCATTTTAATTACATGTTTATAAATAAACATAGAAACCTTACCTGGCTGCAGGCCATTAATGTGCAGCATCCTGATGATATCTCCCTTTCGGAATGACAGTAAGCTCTTGTCATCAGTGACAAAGCTCTTCAAGGCTATGACATGATCAGAATCCTAGCAGTATGAGAGATGTAGAAATGGTTTAGCAATGTGCTGAGTAATGGTTCTAGTAATTTTTGTGCATATGTTGGTGAACAACCCATCTTGGTTACACATTGTATTTGGGACCCATAAAGTATTATAAAAACTGCACCCAGAACAGTAATGTCACACTTTATGTGATGATCAAATAAGTGTGGATATAAGTGAGGTGTGTTTGTTACTTAATTAAAATTTACATATTACTGTGCAGAAGCGGTGCCAAGTGCTCAGTTGGGCCCAATTTAATCTGGAACATAAATGTTTACAATGTTGTATTTATTTACAGCTATGTGATGTATAAGCTCAACTAAAATAAATCATGTATTACTATAGCTTCACAGATAACACCAATCCAGTTTGTGCATTTATAGCCAGTGGTGGGTAGATTTGGCCTTTTTAGACAATATGTATTTTTTTTATTATACAGAAATTCACTCAGTAAATAAGATATCAGATATATTTATTTATTTATTAATTACTTTCTCTTTTTTTTTTTTTTTTTTTTTTTTTTTACACAAAATGAGCATGCATAATAGCAAGGGAACATCAATTCCAGTTTAAAGGTTAACAAGTTGTACATCCCCACTCATGTCTTTATTTATGAGTCCTATCTACCCTTAGGATGAGACCCATTCCTTTTCATGTTATTGTCACCACCTACATCCATGTCTTCTACAGTTTCCCATTTAATTTTGATACATTTGTCAGACAACTACAGCATATCAAAAGAATGTACAATATTAGCATCCATTATGCTTGTTTGCTTTTTTTAATTTGAGAAATGATATGCTTATATGTGCAGTATGTGAACTGTATTTACTATATTTTTTGCATACTATGTACAACATGAAATCTAACATGGTTTATTAATGAATGCTTAACCTGTGACTATTTTCTTTTGGTTGGAAAGTCAAGAATAAATCTAACAGTGAAATCAATATAAATGTATTCAAATTAATGATTAGAAATTTCATCTAAACATCTTTTAACCTGATTATTCACCTCTTCTGGGATAGGATGGAAAAAGCACAAAATATTGTCTAAGCGTGCTGCCCACTAAGAAAAATTATCCCTCTTATTAAAAAAAAAAAAAAAAAAACCTGACACGTCTCTTCCTACCTTACGAAGATCAGACAAAAAGAGTTCAACCATTTCTTTGATTTTCCAAGCCTGTGTGGAGTCTACCTGAAGCTGGTCACTTTTAAAGGTGAATTCCAAAGTGTATTTATCACACAGTTCTACTGACAGGATATCAGCAAAACTAGAGAAACAAAACATAAATGGAAAATGCCATTAATGAAAAAGACCGTGTACAACAGACTACAGACAAGTATATACAAATACAGACAGAGTTTGACCTGCCATCCGTTGCTGTCCAGGTCAGAAACACTGAGAAATACACTGTGGAGACCAGATACTAGCAAGATTTTACTGTGAACAAGAGGGACAGCTTTTCCCAGTGACGCAAGGACACCCATTAAGGTTTACGCCAGATACATGAAAGCCGACCCTTTCTCTCTCTCTCTCTATATATATATATATATATATATATATATATATATATATATATATATATATATATATATATATATATACACACACATACATACATACACACAGTGGGTACGGAAAGTATTCAGACCCCTTCAATTTTTCACTGTTATATTGCAGCCATTTGCTAAAATCATTTAAATTAATTTTTTTCCTCATTAATGTACACACAACACCCCATATTGACAGACAAAAAAAAAGAATTTTTGAAATTGTTGCAGATTTATTAAAGAAAAACTGAAATATCACATGGTCCTAAGTATTCAGACCCTTTGCTGTGACACTCCTATATTTCTATTTGTGTGGAGTTTACATGTTCATCCTTGATCACCTTCATTTGAGTCCAGCTGTGTTTGATTACACTGATTGGACTTGATTAGGAAAGTCACACACCTGTCTATATAAGACCTTACAGCTCACAATGCATGTCAGAGCAAATGAGAATGATGAGGTCAAAGGAACTGCCTGAAGAGCTCAGAGACAGAATTGTGGCAAGGCACAGATCTGGACAAGGTTACAAAAAAAATTCTGCTGCACTTAAGGTTCCCAAGAGCACAGTGGCCTCCATAATCCTTAAATGGAAGACGTTTGGGACGACCAGAATCCTTCCTAGAGCTGGCCGTCCGGCCAAGCTGAGCTACCGGGGGAGAAGAGCCTTGGTGAGAGAGGTAAAGAAGAACCCAAAGATCACTTTGGCTGAGCTCCAGAGTTGCAGTCAGGAGATGGGAGAAAGTTGTAGAAAGTCAACCATCATTGCAGCCTCCACCAGTCAGGGCTTTATGGCAGAGTGGCCTGTCGGAAGCCTCTCCTCAGTGCAAGACACATGACAGCCCGGATGGAGTTTGCTAAAAGACACCTGAAGATTCTCTGGTCTGATGAGACCAAGATAGAATTAAAGCCAAAAAGTTCTAAGCGGTATGTGTGGAGACAACCAGGCACTGCTCATCACTTGTCCAATACAGTCCCCACAGTGAAGCATGGCGGTGGCAGCATCATGCTGTGGGGGTGTTTTTCAGCTGCAGGGACAGGACGACTGGTTGCAATCGAGGGAAAGATGAATGCGGCCAAGTACAGGGATATCCTGGACAAAAACCTTCTCCAGAGTGCTAAGGACCTCAGACTGGGCCGAAGGCTTACCTTCCAACAAGACAATGACCCTAAGCACACAGCTAAAATAACGAAGGAGTGGCTTCACAACAACTCTGTGACTGTTCTTGAATGGCCCAGCCAGAGCCCTGACTTAAACCCAATTTAGCATCTCTGGAGAGACCTAAAAATGGCTGTCCACCAACGTTTACCATCCAACCTGACAGAAGTGGAGAGGATTTGCAAGGAGGAATGGTAGAGGATCCCCCAATCCAGGTGTGAAAAACTTGTTGCATCTTTCCCAAGAAGACTCATGGCTGTATTAGCTCAAAAGGGTGCTGCTACTAAATACTGAGCAAAGGGTCTGAATACTTAGGACCATTTGATATTTCAGTTTTTCTTTTTTAATAAATCTGCAACAATTTCAAAAATTCTTCTTTTTGTCTGTCAATATGGGGTGCTGTGTGTACATTAATGAGGAAAAAAATTAATTTAAATGATTTTAGCAAATGGCTGCAATATAACAAAGAGTGAAAAATTGAAGGGGGTCTGAATACTTTCCGAACCCACTGTATATAGATAGATAGATATAGATATATATAGATATTCAAGGCATTCGTAGTCTGAATCACAATCTGATTGTATGGGTGGTTACCTACCAGGTAACGTTTGTGGTTGGCCAGTAAGTCGGCTAACATCCGCCATGGTGCCCTCTTTCAGTTGCAAGAAGCAGATCATAGAATGGTTGAAATAGTTTTACTGTCAAATAATGCAGAGTACGCGACACGTGTTTCACCCTAATTCTGGGCTCAATAGGCGTACACACTCACCGCACCCCTTTCTCGCAACTGAAAGAGGGCACCGTGGCGGATGTTAGCCAACTTGCTGACCAACCACAAGCGTTACCTGGTAGGTAACCACCCATACAATCAGATTGTGATTCAGCCTACGAATGCCTTGAATGCAATTACCCCGATCTACATACTGTCAAATAAACGAACCACACGCCGTGGCGT
>JANRMT010062846.1:5040961-5056829 GCA_026402145.1 Polypterus bichir lapradei | reverse complement strand
TATATATATATATATATAAATTAAACAAGGCAGTAACTGCTGCCAGAGTAACTAACCACTGCAGCTCATGCCTCACTGTGAAGCTATTCAACTTGCATAACTTTTCATAGCACAATGCAATAGTTAAGAAAAAACAAAATACTAGTTTTAAAATGGTAAATAAACAATTAGTAGAGGTGAAACTCTTCAGCTGTTTAAATTTAAAGTCTGATGCAAAAAATAAACCCTTGATATGCTCCATCAATCATATAATGTTTAAGAAAATGACTTTTCTCATTAATGATTCACAGGATATACTGTCCGTCTTATGTGATTGTTCCTTTAATTAATGAGTCAGTTGTTTAATGTTTTCTGAGTTATTATGTGAAGGATTTACATTAAACAAAAAAATTATGGTTATGTGAGTTGCTGACAGAAAGACATTTTTCTATCTTAAAATTAAACGCTTGCATTTTAGTTGCATTTCAAATTGCAGCCCAGAAAGAGAATGGAAAAAGAGAATACATCCAGACTTTGTATACATTTGGAACAGATGTTCTTACAATTACAGGGAACAGACGGGTGAAGTAGTTGGCCCAGTTATCCCGTGCTGCCAGGACAATCCTCCTCTTAATACTCTCATCTGGGACAGTCTTCATACTGGTCCCCACATGAAACTGAGCTACATATGAAAGTGTGTTTGAAAGAAATAACACTTAGCAAAAAGTCAACAACAATAAGCTATAGTACACCACAAATCTGTTTTAGAAAAATTATAACTGGCTTATAAATTGAATGCAAAGAAAAAAATAAAATGAAAGCTACACTCAAGGAAGAAGCAGCTACTTTAAGCCCCAACTTCAGAAAATAATGGATGTTGCCTCTTTTAGTCATACGAGTACAGCAAGACAATTCTTCTTTTGAAACTAGTTAGGTTTAGTGTGCTCTTACCCAGCAGATCTCTCATCTTGCGACGTTCTTCTCGAGTAATGCGAAAGCAGGCATCAGAATAGGTGTCTCTCATGACCTAATGAAAACAGAGAAATGGCATTGTTTAAATGTTTATTCATGTTAACCCCACAGATGTGGTCATGCCATTTTATAGCAACAGACAAGAAACTGTCACAGAAATCTTGATGTCTTCAAATTCATAAAAAATAATTGTACTGCTGATTGCCAAATTACTGCAAAGCACACAATGATATCTATATCTCATCATTCGTCTGAGTAACCAACAATAAATTATCTGCTAAATGTGTTCCCAAATGTAAGAATCTAGGTTGTCATACTGGGCATCAAAAGTGAGGGTACTGTTAGAAAAGAAAAAATTTATATAAGAAATACCAAACACCTACCTGTTCACACAGAAGGGACAGGATATACGGGTAGTTAAACTTCTCCCTGGGGTAAAATACCTGATAAAATACATTTTAATGTATATTTATATATAGCTGAACATTAGAAATAACCGACATTTATTGTAAAGTGCATTCACAGGATACCTTTTATTTTAAGACCCCCTTTTTTAGATAGTATGTCAGCTCAGATTGTTACCATTAGGAAGTCCACTTTTACAATTTTATAAAAAAATAAAATAAAATAAAAATATATCTCTGTCATTTAAAGACGGCAGAAAACAATGCAGAAAAAATATAAATTCAACTATACATTCTCTAGTTTCCACTTATTCCAATTCAGGGTGTGTCACCAGATAAACTGAAGCCTATCCTAGGTAACTGTCCATTACATGGTGCTCTCATCCATGCTGGCCCTCCTCAGAGTCACCTATCAACCGGTTTTTCAAGAATTTCGGATGAAGATGACCGATATATATGGTAAGGCAGGAGGAAAACTTAGTACCCAATGAAAACTCGTACGCTTAAGTGTCAACAAAAACAAAAAAGTGATTTGCAATGTAACTGAATAACTGTTTCAAATTGGTTTTCTGTCTGCCTCTGCTATTCAGACAATTCAAGGATGTTGGTACCAACCTGCACATAATGGACTAGATTTAATCTGGATGCACATTTTGATGGGGTTTCAGTTAAGAAAGAGGTTGCCAAGCAGGAATGGATCATACAGGACCATAACAGAACACAAGTAATTAAAAAAGGGAGAATTGTGTGACCCTCCTAAGAGAGAGTGAGTCATCCTAGAGAAGTTTAGAAGAAGGAGAGAATATCCCCTTGACAGAGGGCAACTCATGTCCCTGGGCAGGAGAAGTGGGGCCAGTTTCTCCTTAATCAAGAACAATCCCTGAACTGGATGAGTAAGTCCATCAAAAGATAAAGACACCAGGCCCGCTAAATGCTCAAGAAAGCTCTGGTGTGCAATGGCCTCAAAGGTCATAACATGACACTGTGATGTGGTGACTCTATGACACTGTAGACTCATCCATGATCCTGGAAGTGATTTTGGTCATAGCTGAAATGGACTCCAGGAGGAGTTTTAACACCAAAGACCCACTGGCAAGAGAAAGGACGACAAGTAAAAAGAAGTGTAAGTGAAAAACAAGGAGAGATTGGAGGTGAATTTTCTTTGGTGATATTTTGAGGTTGGGACTGAGTTAGTCAAATTTGTTTGTATTTATAATAAAAACAATATTATTGTATGTACATTTTGATATTTCTAGCCATTTATTCTGGGTTTAGGGGGCTGTCATACTATAAATGCATTTTATGAACCTCCTTTCACTGTCTTAGATTGCCAAAATGTCTTCGATTTTAACCTGTTTCTCTCATCTTTTTGTTTTTGAGCTTTCAATCTCTTTTCCACTTAATAAAAGTATCATAGCCATAAAATTGAAAAATAGTATATGTTCCAGACTACTGCACAATTTCTATATACCCATATATTAATATAATGGCTTACCTCTTTGCGAAGAAATAACCTGGAGGGCTTATTATTGTAGGAGAAGTAGACACTGGATGACAACTTGTGTAGCTGTGTTTTTATATTGCAGTCATCAACTGGAACACAGTCTGAGGATTATAAATATTGATATTGCAATGTTTTTAATCTTCAAACATTCTCTCTTTATAGTATAATAGTTGAATCAAGGTTGACAGGCTTTGCCTACCAAAAGGCCCTGTGACTTCACATGCTCTGTAGGGAACAGCATTTACTTTTCCATTGTCTCCTACATTGTTGTGTCATTCATAATAATTTCTTTCATTTGTAAGTTCTACACATTCCATGTTGTTTATTTCTCAGAAACTTGCAACCTGACAAACACTTACCAAAAATTGGCCGATTTTGATTTTACGTTTGGTCTGATTGAGACAGCTGACGACCAATAGTAAAGCCTTAATTATACATACAGTGCTGTGAAAAAGTATTTACCCCTTTCCAATTTTCTGTTTTATTGTAAATATTTTACATAATTATTTTGTTCTCCCAGTGCCAGCTACAATTGAATAACTGTTAATTCTATGAATGATAATAGGAGTTGAAAATGTTATTTCTTCACTCAGATGCTATTCACTTAATAGCTCATTTTCTTTGATCGAAGACTTGAAAACACTCAGTGTCTCAAATTTGCAATAATACAGACAATAGAGAAGGGGCAAATACTTTTTCCACTGTGTCTCTAAAAAGGGACACAAAATATAAAATGTTGCTACTTTGCACAAAACACGGTGAATTATTACCATATGCGAGTTATGCTCGTATTATCAACTACTTCCAAAATTTTGACATTTGCAGACACGTATGTGGTAATTAGAGGACATGAGGAAAAATTAACACAAAGGCAAATGTACTGCTAAAAGACAACAGATAAACACTTGACTTCATCAAGCAATCATACAAGACTGTAGCTTTACACATAATGAATACCAACTAGTTCATGTACAGTGCAATCAATTTTATAAAGTAACTTGATATCACCTTATTTCTTTGACTGAAACAATCTGTGAAAAGTGGGGTTGTTCTAGGTATCTAGTAAATAAAGGTGATCACTTACTTTCAGCAGCAGCTGTTTTGGATGGTGGAGGAGGAAGCAAAGGTTGAGGAGATGATTTTAGAGGAGCAGGGGGTGGAGGAGCAGGAGGATTTGTTACAGAGGGTTGTTTCCGTACAGAAGATGGATGTGCCAAAGGAGTCTGATTGAAAAGATCAGCTAGAGAGCGTTGTTTCTGTTGCATATTGCTAGAAATGGATCTGGGACCCCTACCAGCAGACTTCAGGGGTGGGGGTGGAGGTGGTGGAACAACCGGATTGGGTAGACGGACTGGCTTGTGCTTCTTTTCCTCTACTTTAGGCATAGTAGGAGGCATTGACATTGCCTTCTGAAAAAAATGAAGCAGGCAATTAATACATTGTGAACTAGCTCAAATTAATTCATTGCCTCATGATCGACATTTTTCAGTTTCATGTGGTCAAGTGCCAATGTTCAAGTTGCTCTGATCTCAATGGTAAAACTGCCAGGTAATTGCATAGAAGAGAAAAACTACAGTATATAATGGGGAATTCAATTTTCAAGAAAACATAGAATACAACCACCAGGAAAAGCAATTAAGAAAATGAGATGAGATTATTTTAATTTCAGAACCCAACAATTTGGTGAACTTGAACCAATTATAATTAAGCTACTGAAAAAATCAGCTCTAATTAGAGCACTTTTGACATACTTAGAGTTAAGGTGGTCTTAGTTGGTAAATGGCCAAGTAAATAACCAATAATAAAAGACCTGAAAGAATAGTGTCATGTAATTTAGTGCTAACACCAGGGAACAATTATGAAAACAAATCCTTACAATTGCAGTAGCACAATAATATGATCACTTATAAACCTATTACAAATAGTTATATACTGTTTACTATATACCGAGCGGCCAGTTTATTAGGCACCACTTTCTGTTCAATCACTGACCTCTTTGATAAAAAGTAAACAATGTTTTTTTTTTCCCCCCCATGTACATGCAGTTCAGTGAGTGAATACACTAAATATTTATGTGGCTTTTAGTGTAGCAGTTTATCAGGAACAGAAGCCTCTTATTGACCAAAGCATTACACATCTATCAGGAGTAGGTAACCATCTAAAGAAAAATGTAGACAACTGTGAATGCTAACCGGCGGTATATATGAAGTGAACTAACAGTGGAATTCAAAGCACAACTGAAAAAGAATATTAGTACCTATTAAAGTGGATATTCAGACCATATGCTGTTTTATGATGTACTCTAACAACAGTGAATTGGACACCAGATTTGCACTCAGAACAGCCTAAATTTGCCTAGACATAGACTCAGGATGACAGCCCATGTTGACACCAATGTGTCTCAAACGTCTTGCAGATTATCAAGGGGGAAGGCTTCTGTCTTACTCCTTTCATCACCATAATTTAGCACACACCAACATCAACTCAGTCCATTTTTTTGTAAACTATACCATAAATTGTGTGGTGGATACGGCAATGCACTGTATCAGTGCAAGCTCTCAACCTTAATCATAAATAAAATGAAATTCGGTAAAATAAGTGCTTTAAGCCATTTGATTAAGAAGTGCTCTACATAAGCAATTATAGACACTGCTGTCTCACGGCTTCAGGACCTGGGTTTTATTCCTTGCCTGGTCACTTGAAAATGAATGGATTTTGTGGCTTTTAATATGACAAATGAATATGACTGAAAGCTTGGTGAACAAATTTTTGTGATTGCAAAGGAGTTAAAAAATGAATTGTTGCAAATTTTATTTTTTAATCAACATTAAGAGAATTTTTAATTACTTCAATGCTTTGAAAATACATCATTAGTCTGCAATTTTTTTTTTGTTATTTTAATCAATACAGCTGTACTTCTACACTTAAGAATTTGCAAAATTTTGTCTCAGTGCCACCTTCCTTACTTTCTGGCTTACCTCTGGGGGCATAGCTGGGCCTTGTATGCTTAAAATTGCCAGGGCTTCCTCTTTTGGGTCATTTTTCTTTATAAACACTTTGGCAGGAATCCTTTGATAGAAATGCAGAAATATTAATACGCACACATCACACTCCTCTAAATGTGAAAAAAAAACCCTAAAAGTCAAGGTGCTTTTCCATTTTTTCCTTAGTTCTTTCCAAGTGTCTTGACTAAATGCATTCCATTCTGCTATGGAATATTTTACTAAAAATAACTTTACACCTGAAATGAGCAAAAAAAAAAAAATGGTGTAGGTTATTTATTAAGGTGCTTACCGTACAGGTTTATAAGGTTGTAGGTCAGGGGCCGGTCGACTTTGGTACTGTTTAATGATGTCCCGGATTTCACGAGTTGGTTCACCTTTATTATTATCAACTGGAGAAGTGGACCTGAAAGGTGTGTGAGCATCAGGGCTTTGGTCCCCATTCTTATTTACAATCTCTTCTTTTTCCTCCTCAGTTTTCTGTATGGTAGCATTTCCTAAAAGGAAACGAAAATGTTATCAGTTGTAAATTGAAAAATACATCACATTTCAGTTAAAACACACACACACACACACACTCAGCCAGTTCTATATATACTGTAGCATGTTTTTAATCTGATTGATCTTTATAAGAATTAAAATACAATTATTTGTATGCATAGATTTTTTTTTTCCCCCCATGGGCTCACCACCTGTAGGAGGGGCCAAGGAGGTCAGGTACAGTGCGAGCTGGGTGGTGGCCGAAGGCAGGGACCTTGGTGGTCCGATCCTCGGCTACAGAAGCTGGCTCTTGGGACGTGGAATGTCACCTCTCTGAAGGGGAAGGAGCCTGAGCTAGTGCACGAGGTTGAGTGGTTCCGGCTAGATACAGTCGGGCTCACCTTGACGCACAATTTGGACTCTGGAACCAATCTCCTTGAGAGAGGCTGGACTCTCTACCACTCTGGAGTTTCCCCCGGTGAGAGGCGCCGGGCAGGTGTGGGCATACTTATTGTCCCCCAACTTGGAGCCTATACATTGGGGTTTACCCCGGTGGACGAGAGGGTAGCCTCCCTCCACCTTTGGGTGGGGGGACGGGTGCTAACTGTTTGTGCGTATGCGCTGAACAGCAGTTTAGAGTACCCACCCTTTTTGGAGTCCCTGGTGGGGGTGCTAGAGGGCTTACCTTCTGGGAACTCCCTCATTCTGCTGGGAGATTTAAATGCTCATGTGGGCAATGACAGTGAGACCTGGAAGGGCATGATTGGGAGGAATGGCCCCCCCCGATCTGAACCCGAGCTGTGTTTTGTTATTGGACTTCTGTGTTCATCACAGTTTGTCCATAACAAACACCATGTTCAAGCATAGGGATGTTCATATGTGCACATGGCACCAGGACACCCTAGGCCTCAGTTCAATGATCAACTTCGTGGTTGTGTCGTCGGACTTGCGGCCACATGTCTTGGACATTCGGGTGAAAAGAGGGGTGGATCTGTCAAGAGATCACCATCTGGTGGTGAGTTGGCTTCGATGGTGGAGGAGGATGCCGGTCAGACCTGGTAGGCCCAAACGTGTTGTGAGGCTCTGCTGGGAACGTCTGGCAGAGTCCCCTGTCAGAAGTAGCTTCAACTCCCAACTCTGGCAGAACTTCGACCACGTCCCGAGGGAGGTGGGGGACATAAAGTCCGAATGGGCCATGTTCCGTGCCTCTATTGTTGATGTGGCTGACCAGAGCTGTGGCTGTAACGTGGTCGGTGCCTGTTGTGGTGGCAATCCCCGAACCTGTTGGTGGACACAGGCGGTGAGGGATGCTGTCAAGCTGAAGAAGGAGTCCTACAGGACCCTTTTGTCCTGTGGGACTCTGGAGGCGGCCAATAGGTACCGGCAGGCCAAGTGGAATGTGGCTTCGGTGGTTGCTAAGGCAAAAACTCGGGCGTGGGAGGAGTTTGGGGAGGCTATGGAGAACGACTTTAAGGAGATTCTGGTCCACTATCCGGCGTCTCAGGAGGGGGAAGCAGTGCACTGTCAACACTGTATATGGTGGGGATGGTGCACTGCTGACCTCGACTTGGGACGTTGTGGGTTGGTGGGGGGCGTACTTTGAAGACCTCCTCATCCCACTAACATGCCTTCCAATGAGGAAGCAGAGCTTGGGGACTCAGAGGTGGACTCCCCCATCTCTGGGACTGAGGTCACTAAGGTGGTCAAAAAACTCCTTGTTGGTAGGGCCCCAGGTATGGATGAGATACACCCGGAGTTCCTCAAGGCTCTGGATGTTGTAGGACTGTCTTGGTTGACACACCTCTGCAACATCGCATGGACATCGGGGACAGTGCCTCTGGATTGGCAGACCGGGGTGGTGGTCCCCGTCTTTAAAAAGGGGGACCGTAGGATGTGTTCCAACTACAGAGGGATCACACTCCTCAGCCTCCCTGGAAAAGTCTATTCAGGGGTCCTTTAGAGGAGGGTCCGTCGGACAGTTGAACCTTGGATTCAAGAGGAACAGTGTGATTTTCGTCCTGGTCGCGGAACAGTGGACCAGCTCTACACCCTTACCAGGGTCCTGGAGGGTGCATGGGAGTTTGCCCAACCAGTCTACATGTGTTTTGTGGATTTGGAAAAGGCGTTAGACCGTGATTCCTCTGGGAATCCTGTGGGGGGTGCTCCGGGAGTATGGGGTACCGGACCCCCTGATAAGGGCTGTTCGGTCCCTGTACAACCGGTATCAGAGCTTGGTCCACATTGCTGGCAGTAAGTCGAACCCGTTTCAGGTGAGAGTTGGACTCCGCCAGGGCTGCCCTTTGTCACCGATTCTGTTCATAACCTTTATGGACAGAATTTCTAGGTGCAGCCAGGGTGTTGAAGGGGTCCGGTTTGGTGGACTCAGGATTGGGTCACTGCTTTTTGCAGATGATGTTGTCCTGTTTGCTTCATCAGGCCGTGATCTTCAGCTCTCACTGGATCGGTTCGCAGCCGAGTGTGAAGCGGCTGGGATGGGAATCAGCACCTCCTATTCCGAGACCATGGTCCTCAGCCGGAAAAGGGTGGAGTGCCCTCTCAGGTTGGGAGCGAGATCCTGCCCCAAGTGGAGGAGTTCAAGTATCTCTGGGTCTTGTTCACGAGTGAGGGAAGAATGGAGCGTGAGATCGACAGGCGGATCAGTGCGGCATCCACAGTGATGAGCTATGGGTAGTGACCGAAAGAACGAGATCGCAAATACTAGCGGTTGAAATGAGTTTCCTCCGCAGGGTGTCTGGGCTTTCCCTTAAAGATAGGGTGAGAAGCTCAGTCATCCAGGAGGGGCTCAGAGTAGAGAGGAGTCCGATGAGGTGGCTCGGGCATCTGATCAGGATGCCTCCTGAAGAGATGTTCCGGGCACGTCTAACTGGGAGGAGGCCCCGGGGAAGACCCAGGATACGCTGGAGGGACTATGTCTATCGGCTGGCCTGGGAACACCTCGGGATTCCCCCGGAAGAGCTAGAAGTGGCCGGGGAGAGGGAAGTCTGGGCATCTCTGCTCAAGCTGCTGCCCCCGCGACCCGATCTCGGATAAGCGGAAGAGGATGGATAGATGGATTTTTTTTTTTATTATTATTATTATTATGGAAGCCCTTTCACATTGTTTGCTATGGTGACACAGCGAGTCACATGCAGTGAATAATCAGCGACCTTGAGGTAGAAGGTCCACCACACCACCTTAGTCACTATTCCACACTGCCTATATAGTAGGATTTGAACACTTGCCACAGTCATTGAAAATGAGCTATATAACAAGCATAACATTCATTTTAACTGATAGAACTACTGATACATTCTGAGATGGTCAAACATCTTTTTGTAAATGATTCCTCATCATAGATTCAGTTTCCATGATATGACACCAGGTAATCAGCCCTTACTTTATATAGTGCTATTCTTGATGAACATTCTTCCACAGTACTTTAGAAGAGAACATAGACCGGCAAGACAAATGGTTTTATTCCTTAGTCACCAGATGACATTCTCTGAACCTGTTTTTCCCATTTATGGGGTTGAAAGAATCTTGAGCCAATTCTATTAAGACCAGAATTAGGGTACTTGAGCCTAAATGGACCATTACAGTCCATGATGAGATGGTGGTATGTGGAAAGAAACCTACTGTATGTAAGCATTTAAATAACATTAGTGACCTAGCTGGAAATCAAGCCCTGGTGTACCAACTATTGAACCATAATGCTGTTGTTTTGGCTATCATCTAAAACAATTTTCCTTTTTTAATACGACTACCTAAAATCCAGTATGTATAAAGGCATTTGGTTAAGTGCTACATTGTCATTACCTGCTGCCTCATCATTTGCTTGTGTCACTTCTGTGTTATTCAGATGGGATCCCACATCTGTGACAGGATTATCTCCTTTAGGAAGCTGAATTTTAGATGGCGGGTTTTGCTTCTTCACATGAACTTCCCGAGAACCTGGTAATTAAAAAGTACACTTTTTAAATTCATAGCTACTTCAATCTGTGAACTTTTCTTTAAAAGTAGCCAAACATGAAAAAGACATTGTATATTAATGTATGAAAAGACAGAAAAGCACTTGTTAGGTCTACTGCCGTTTGTAAAATCAAAACACATGTATGTGCCAGGAAAGAGGCTTCTTTAAGATCATTTTCGAATCATTTCCGCTTCACAACGTTCCTATTTGTTTAAAAAAGTGTTACTCCAGTGTTTCTCAGACATGACATCTGCACTGGCTTCTTAGCATAAAGAACAGCAGCAAAACACCTCAATCTGACCTTTTTTTCACACGGATACTAAAGTCCTAAATTGTCAACTTGCTCCTGTTTTTCAGACTTTTTCATCCCTAACTTCAGCAGGTAAAATTTTCCAAACTGCTTTAAGCTGACGTCTATAATACCTGTTCCAAAAACATGATTAATGCCATAGGACCTGCTGCCCTGATATTTGTCATAATGAGAGTACAGTATTTGTGCATCTGCTGGAGAATAAGGATTAGTGTTCCTCTTATGCTGTATGTTAGTATTGATGCTTCATTTGAATGAGCATCCCCAAGTCAAATTCAATGTATCAGATTTTTGTGTCCATTTTCATTTTGATGAATTATTTGTACTGCAACTCCAATTGGTAACGCCACATGGTCCATCAGGTACATTTTAATTTAGTCTATTTCTGTATAGCGATCTTCACTAAGTAAAGGCACAGAGCAACACTCTGACACAGAGTGCATCACTAAAAAGTATTAAATCTGTGCCAAACTACATGGCAAAATCTGACAACATTTATTTATATAGCACATTTTCATACAAAAAAATGTAGCTCAAAGTGTTTTACATAATGAAGAATAGAAAAATAAAAGACACAGTAAGAAAATAAAATAAGTCAACATTAATTAACATAGAATAAGTGTAAGGTCCGATGGCCAAGGTGGACAGAAAAAAACAAACAAACAAAAAAAAAAAAAAAAACTCCAGACGGCTGGAGAAAAAAATAAAATCTGCAGGGATTCCAGACCATGAGACCACCCAGTCCCCTCTGACACTAAGGTGGTTTTCTTAAGATAAGCAGAACATGTCAGGTTGTCAATCATTTGACATTAGGAGAATTTACACAAATGTGCACATGGTACTAAAGCTATGCCATGTGATTAAGGCAAGAAACATCCTTGATACACACATGTGCTTGGTTACTATAGTCATCACAATTCTGATTGGTTGGGAAGTATATAACTACTATTCACTTAAAACTTACAACTGCTGTTGTGCTGTTATACAGTATTTTTATCAATTATCTGACAAGTTAATTAAATTAAGAGTTGTAATGATTTAACATTTTACTAATATTTAACAATAAACATTTATGTCATGAAATATTGATTACTGTAATCTTAATTAAAAAAGAAGATTAGTCTGTACTTTTTGTTCTATTTTCAGCACGAAAACAATGCTAGATAATAGGTAATTATCTTCGTTTTAAAGGTGGAATAATTTTTATATTATCTCAAGAAATTATTCACTGACTAAAATCTTGTCTGACACAAAAAAAAGACCTAGAGTACTAAGCATTGTCAGGATAATTATTAAATTCTTAAATTAATGAATCAATGTTTAAATAAAATATATAACATTTGACATTTTTAGATTATCTGCAGTACTAAGGTGTTGTACCGTGTTAGCCGCAAAATGACACCTTTTATTGGCTAACTACAAACATTTTTAGTTAGCCAATAAAAGGTGTCATTTTGCTTG
Organism: Polypterus bichir lapradei; assembly: GCA_026402145.1. Lineage (NCBI taxonomy): Eukaryota > Metazoa > Chordata > Cladistia > Polypteriformes > Polypteridae > Polypterus > Polypterus bichir. The sequence continues at coordinate 5,044,747 of JANRMT010062846.1, read as the reverse complement.
ACTTCTCACTAGATTATCTGCAGAAAATTAACATTTAATCAGAAAACAAAATGAAGAATTAGAAACTAGCCAAATGAAATTGCTAATTGAAAATACAAACTTTCAGCCTTACCTTCTGATAATTTATTACCCAACAAATTTTTCACAACATACAATCAGAAAACAAAGGTGCGTCTCATTATGAAGCACTCAGGGATTCACATCAACACGTGTTCAAGAGGGTTTCACTCTGTGCTTTCAATAAATGTAAATTAAAGCCTGTTGAAGTTACTACTCATACTGCGCAGGATCATCTCCCCTAAATAGCCCCTGTCTGCTTTTTGCCATTACAGGCAAAGTTGTAAACAATTTTGGAAAAGACGGGTCACAGCCTGGATTGGAATATGTTTATGAAAGAATCATAATTTGAAGTGGCTCAAAACACAAAATGATCCTTACCTTGAATGATGAAAGCTTTATAAACTATTTATAATTTGGCCTTAGGTACTGAATGGATTTGAATGACATAATTAGACTAAAAAGCACTAATTTCTAGACATTTCAACTGTTCATACTTTCTCATGTGATGCAAGGATGACAGAAACTAACCAATTTTTTGAAAAAACTCCATCTTCTCTTGAAATGATTCCATCGGCTTGAAATCTTGAACTTTTTCCTCACAATTGTCCTGTAAAAAATAGAAAACAACTGTTCATTTTCAGGGGGAAAAAATCACAGCAATGGATAAACTTTTATAGTATTTTATGTGCACCTCTAGTTGTGAAAAAGCACTATTTCAAAGTACTAGTGCAGATACAGTACAGCAAAATTGTCTCCTATGTTCCTAAAATATGAACATGAATAGAAGAAAAGCCTCATGGAAGGTCAACCAGAGATTTAGGGATGGAGAATGAACCAATAGTCTTGTTATTTGTTATTTACAGTACAATGGCCTAGACACTAGGGGAACCCCACCCGCTTTAGTTGGAAGCCCGGATGTTAGAATTTTTACTGTCAGCCTTAAAAATACATCATGCCACTGCTGTAAGTTCTGAAGAGGATTTCCAACATTACATTTGATGCATATTAGATAGACATTCTTGCAAATGTTTAAAATCAAACGATCAACGATTTTGTCAGGTTGCTCAGAATTAATAAGTCACTCTGGATAAACTTTGATGGACATGTAATGTAATGTATACCACTTGATGTACATTAGATATTCAGTCTTGCAAATGATTATAAACAATCAACCTATCTTTTGTCAGGTGGCTCAGATATATTAAGCCACCCTGCATACTTTACACTAAAATGCAGTCATTATATTTTGTGTAAACAATTCTTTTATAAACAAACTCAGAAGTATTGAGCTACTGCAGAATACTAAATGAGAGTTTCTTTTGCAACATTTGATGAAACTGTGTCTTTTAATTTAGACAGCAATGGATGCCACTTCTTGATACCAAGGTGTGTTGCTTTCTGTGTGGATGTTGTATGTTGATCCTGTGTTTGTCAGTGCCCGATATCTGTTTAATGGTACACTTTAAACAGCCCCAAAGAACATGGGTCTTGCAATGGATTGAGAGAACTTGCAAACAACACACAGAAGTCAACTCCAGCTGGGAATTAAACAGGCGTCCAGATTGTGAGTACTGGCAGCTATACCAAATAATGCTTGCATGGACATTTTTCAGTAATTTAAATGTTTTAAACCTAAAAGAGTTTTCTGTGAAAACAAAGGAAGGAGGTATACATTACCTGAATTGATGGGGTTCTGGGTGGGATTGTTTTGGGCACGGAGTTCTGCATTGAAGCAGGACCGGAGGATGGCTCTTGATGGCTAGGTGTTTTTGGAGAAATGTTTGGTTTGGGAGCCACAGGTGGAGCCTTGTTTTCAATCTGATTTTGCTGCTGCTGTTGAGATAGTGTCAAGGCCTGGAGTGTCATTTGCTGAGCCTATAAATTTGGGAAAATAATTTAATATTATTAATTCCTCCACTACACTATATTCTTCCGCCATTATTCATAACTGTGAATTGTAACCCTCTAGAATTCTTGTTGACAGTCAGCATACACTTATAAAACACCTGAGATTTTGTAATACTGGCCATCTTACAGTTTCAGATCTACATTATGCAACATTTGGCAAGTATTCTCTTACCCCTTTGACTCATAATCCATCAAACTATTGAAAACAGTTTGTTAGGCTCTCCTACACACATTTGAATGATTCCCCAAACCTTACTCCATTTCTCTTGCAGTTAGCATATCTTACCCATATTTAGAGTATTTCTTCTGTACCTAATCACACTTTATTTACTTAAATAACGATGACTAAGAAGTTCTGTCACCCCTTACTGTCAAATGATTCCTGAATGCCTTCACTTTTCAGCTTCATATCTTGGTTTGACACAAGGAATCTGTATTTCTAGCTTGCTTGCTCACTTTGGTCATAGTCTTCAAAAGAAGCCTACATTACATTAATCAGGAGACATAAATACCAGAATAGCAGCTTGCTGGTTTATAAAAGCTTGTTGTTGTGCTGCCACCTCCTGGGGACTGAGGGCTGGGACGACAGGATTGGCTGCAGGCATCATCATTGCTGAATTCAAATACAATAATTAGGTTATATTTCTTCATAACTTACGCACTTTATTAAAATTTAGAGAAACAAAGAGATTAATTCAATACAACAGGTGTGCACTGGAACACAAAGGAGGGGAATATGCAAAAATATCTCCTTTTATCTGTATTCATTATCATAAGGCATTTCATATAGCAAACAATATTACAATATTATGTCAAATATACAAACTAATCAATAAAATAAAAATTAACAACAAGTACAGGAACACAGCCTAGGTGCTTTATTGTAATATGCAAAAGATTGTAAAAGGAAATCCAGCAAACTTCAAATTCCGGTGTGTTTTTCTATAAAGTATTCACAAACCCTTTTTTGATGTGAAATGTGTAACTTTTTTTCTTCTTTTTTTTTGGCACACGTCTAATTAACACAGTTGAATAAAACAGCTCATTATAATCCGGTCAGGTCAGGTTGGAGAGAATGCACTGGTACTGCGTGTTGCCACACCCACCATACGACGAAACAGCTCGAGATCCTGGTCGGCAACCCCCCAGGCAAACACACGGTCCAGTGTCACCCTCTGGGAATGACCCTCTATCTGCTGCAGCCAGGTGTTACGTGGGCATCCCCCCTTGGCCTGATCTAGCCACTCAGGTCCTCAACAATAAGGATCTTATGAGATAGATCATCCTTGAGTAATCACACCACATGGCCGTTGTGCCGTAACTGACGCTCCATCACGGTGCAGGTAATGTGCCTCATTTGGGACTCCATGAGCAACACAAAGTCAAACCAGTGGTACCCAAGGATTCTCCGAAGAGACACAGTACCGAAGGAGTCCAGTCTTCATCTCAGGTCACTGGATAGCGTCCATGTCTTGCAGCCATATAGCATATCTCTATTATAATGCAGACAGATAATTATTTTCGTGACAGCATCACTTTTGCATATAACAACAGCACTATCCCTCTGGTTTAGAAAAGATCTTCAACTCAGCTGGGACTGTCAACTCTGTGGCAGGCAGGTAAGCACGAGTGCCTTGGTGTAATCCATGATGGGATTTTTATATAATATATTTATTTTATATAGTTAGACCAGGGGTGCCCACACATTTTCGGCTTGCGAGTTACTTTTAAAAATGACCAGGTCGAAATGATCTACCTACATTAAAAATGAGATTATATATACAGTATATATATATATATATATATATATATATATAT
>JANRMT010062846.1:4998931-5020961 GCA_026402145.1 Polypterus bichir lapradei | reverse complement strand
TTGTGGGTTCAAATCCCACTACTGACACTGTGTGACTTGGCTCCAATTGGAAAACCAAAAGAAACGTAACCAATTGTATCATAAATGTTGTAAGTCGCCTTGGATAAAGGCGTCAGCCAAATAAGTAAATCCAAACATAAATCAACAGACTCCAACCCTGGTAACCCTCAATGTATTATTATTTAGTAGATGCCTTTATCCAATGCAACCTACAGAATAAGTTAAATACATAAAAGAATAAAGGTGCAAGCATCAAAAGCAACAGTGAACACGATAAAAAACAAGTACAAAGGAACTAGAGCAACTGCAGAATTATACCTGAAGCTAGAATACAGTAAAAATCAGTATCTTAATCTCTTTGTCATTTCAACACCAGCTACCCAGTAGGTGAGGAACTAAACAGTTTCAAAATATTTAATAAAAAGATGTGTTTTCAAAAGATGCCTAAACACACGGAAATTGGGTGCTGTTCATATAGATTAAGGGAGATCATTATAATCACAAATAAAAAAAATATCAAATCAATATAACGTAACAGAACAAGCATAAAACCAAACAGATGGGTCACTTTGAATTAGCTTTTAAAAAGAGTTTCCAGGATTCCTCAAGACTTTGGTTTTTTTTACAATGAATTTGGCTCTGAAGTTTACAGAAAGTATTCATGTTTTGAAGTGATACAGCCTGTAAAGGTTCTCCTGTATATTCTGTTTTGTTCTAAAAGGAATTTACACTTAAAAATTCATGAACCAGAACATTAACGTTTCTGAGACTACATATAAGTTTTATATGTGTAGTCTGACACACAGAAACACTTTTGGACATTCTTCAATCTAAAGTTTTCACTCAGACACTAAAGACTACCTTTCCACTCCAATATTTGCATGCCTTCCATTAAAGTGTACAGAAGGTATATAATTTAGCCCTATACTGTCTAAAAGTAAAAAAGAAAAAAAAAACACTTATATTATGCCAAGTATATTATGGAAAACGTCTGGACTGACTTTGGTTCTAGAGCTAAAACAAACCTTAATGAGATAATGTAATTTCAAAATATTCATGTATACTGTAAATGTGATGGACTTGGCCCTGAATAAGTGAGTTAAGAAAATGGATAATATACTGTATATTAAAACTTTGCTCTACTGCACAAAAATATTCACAGTTAAGCAGTAAAACAGCTATGTACTAAATATAAAATGAAAAAGGAGAAATCGTTAATACTCACCCTCTGCATTACGTATGACAATTGAGAGCTCAGATGGAATGTCTAGGAAGCTCACATCCTAGAGATAAGTTACAGAGAGAGAGAGAGAGAGAGACTGTTTCATAAAGATGACTCCTTTAGGCCAATTAAAGACTGACATGAGCATGTTAAGGTATTATTTTATGTGAATAATAGATGTCCTTTTCTTAGGGAATGAGTTGCACATACATATGGTACACACATCCATAGGTCACCCTATAAGGGCTTAAGTTTTTACATAACATATTTGATTACTATACTCTTTAGTTAAAAAAAAAAAAGAAGACTTAAGAGGGCACAAGTACTGTACAATATTTCATATGACTATGCAAACTCAAAAGCTAGGAAAAAAAAAAAAAGACATCTGAGCTCACTGTAGTGAAAGACTAAAATGGTTTCTTCTCATGCACATCTTTTAATGTCAAGAGAAACTAGGGAGTTGTATGTCCCCTGGGACACAGACAGGGTGTGTTTTGAAACATAAAACCATTGAACAGTAAGATACAATGGGACTAAAAGGATGAATTTTGTTTTCAATTGATATACTTCGTATATTCCTTGTATTGATCCCTGTATAGTGATATACAGTATTATAGTAAAATTACTTATTTAAATTAAGACAATTTATTTTAATAAATTTAGTTTTGGCATGTTATACCAGTATGCAGGGAATGGCCAGAAATTCTTCTTTGATATAAACTTATTTTATTATTAAACTGAATTATTATGCTTCAATTATTATAATACAGTGTCACTTTTTATTTTACAATTAATACTTTGTCTGTTACAGATGTCCAAAAGGAGATATTAATAACTGCAAAGCACTCACCATTCCTGCTAATTCAGGCTGGCCTCTTCTGGCCAAACTATCACTGTGTGTCAGTTTATCTTTCTAAGAGAAATAACATAAAATAATTATTCCTTACTTACTTTAAACCTAGTACTGCTAGGCTTCTACTAGGACCTATAAACACCACTTATTATTTACAATGTGATAAATACAAGCCTTTGAAAAGAGTGAAAAGCTTTACTGTTTACTAAAACTGATGAAGTATATAAATATAGCATATGTGGTTTATACAAATACACATAACATTGTGCCATTGCACATTACTTATTAACATCTTTTTGCTTGTTTGTGTGACCATTTAAAATATTTCCAGAAACGGACTTCAATGGGACAGACAAGTCTTGGATGAGTCTGGCACAATTAAGTTTGAATGTTCCCCACCTAGCCCTCTCAACAAAGATAAATGTCATCTTTAGGATCAAAGTTCACTATTCCGTCTGTATAAGTTAAAAACAAATCCAGGCAGGATGATGACAACGTAAGTGTTCCTTGTAAAAATGTTTGCATTTAGAATAAGGCAGCTTTGTACCATGGTGAGGTAGATTATCCCTATGATACCGACCATGAAAATAATGCCATTCTTCTTCATACATTTGTTTATTTCTAAAGATGCCTCACCCTCAAGTAAAAATGAACACATAGTCTTATCTTTAAAAACCTATATTATTTTTTATCCATAATTTCTAATTTTAGGCATAAGTTCATGACACCAAAGAAAGACTCTCATCACATCCTATATCCTTATATTTGCTTCATATTGTGAAGGAGACAAATTTGTGTTTTCAATAGACAATTAAATGTTTAATAAACTGACAATATTAGAGAATTCTGGCTGTGTCCAAAAATGAAATAATTTTATTTATAGTCTGCGCCTTCACTACATATGTGATAATTGGTCATTCTCTTTGTGAAAAGTGGCATGCCCTGCCTCACCGTTACTATTTATCTCATCAAAATTGTTAGCTAAAGCTATTCTATACAACAATAACATGTAACTCAATGAACTTTTTAGGAATTAAAATCTGCCCCAATTTTCATTTAATATGCAGATGTACTTTTTCCTCAGTATTTTTAAAGATGTGATTCTGATTTGAATTGTTGGTCCTAATTTATTTGTACAATATGTTGAAGGGATGGATATCTATAAAATAATTTTGTACTATATCCCAGTTCATTTGGTGGTCTTTACTTACTAATTTCCAGTTGTATTACGAGGTATGAGCGTGAAGAAGAGTGATAAGAGAGGCCTCTGTTAAACTGCGTTAGCTCAGTTTGCTGAGAAGCGCTTCTTGTAATCCCAACATCCTGCCATCTCAGGGAGAACAACAAGAGGAAGGGTTGGAGTTTTGCCCTGAATGATTCCTTGGCCAGTGACACTAGAACATCACGTAGGTTCACTAAAATAACTGTTAGTGTAGATTCAACAACAATAAATTTTAAATTGTATTTGGCTTTTTAATTGAGTCTATAGAGCAACGTAATGTCCAAAATTCTTTGTGTTTCTTTTGGTAGGAACTGCAAATTTTCAGTTTTAAAATTTTGATCCTTTTACTGCACCACAACACTTTGCACTTGTCTAACTTAAACGTCATTCCTAAGTGTCTACCCAATTGTAAAGACTGTCAATGACTTCATGAATAGTTTTTCAGCTTCTTCTGCATTTGCTATCCCCCATATTTTGAAGTTATTTGGGGACTGTACATTTACTCACTAAATCTGAATCTGTGTCATTAATATAAAGCAGATGGAGAAATGTTCCTAACACATTACCGAATGAATAAGTCAAAACTGCTACTTTTAAATCACCAAGCCTTCCTCCCATTTGAAACAACTGCTATAGACACAAAAAGCAGAAATTTTTTTTATTCTCTTCGGCATTTTTTATTTTTTGATGCATTAACAGTACTAGTAATATATCCCAACACAACTTGCCATTTTATGTGATTTTAATGTGCTGGAAACACATCTGACTCTCACAATCCTTAAATACAAGTCTTGCTTTTACTAATTTGTTTCTTCATTTTCACTACTGTTCACTTTCATCTGTTCAGTGCATGTCTCTGAGCTATTTTAAACAGTCCGAGTTTTTGCTGGCCATTATATACAGTTTATACTTTCTCAAAAAAAAAAATCTCTTTCTTTGTGGTGTCAATTTCCCCATGTTCTTCTAAATGTGTTCTATTTTCTTTGTTTTATCCTTTTTATAGAAATATTGTAGAGCACTTTAGAATTGGAAACAACTAGTAAACCATCTAAAATACATTAAAGGGTAACAGCTGGTTACAGCATTTCTTTCCTTCATGGCCTGTGAAATCACATAATTCAGAGTCACACAATAAAACAGCAGGATTAATTAATGTTTTAAACTTGTGATTAAAAATCCAGTACTTTCGCCAGATTCCTAATTATTAAATTGTTTTCTTTCTTTCTCTATTTCTTTCCCTAAATCACAAACACAGTGCAACTTCTGTCTACCTGACTTTGCCACAGAGTCCTGACCTGCATTTTCCTTCTTGTTTCTCCATGGAAGACAGACAAAAATCCAACATCTCAATTTACATTAGTAATAACTTGCCTTCTGTTGCTGAATATTCCCAGAAATAAAAACAATTAATATTACAGAAAATCTCACTTGCAATGCCACGGAGGTGTCTTACCTGGCTACTTTTGAGGCAAACAACTCACCAGACTGCATAGAAGAGGGAAGGGCACTTTCTCATGGTACAAAGTCCACAAGATGGAACAATAAGACAAGCAACAACTATATAAGCAATGAACCACCTTTATTGCCTGTGAACTTTGTACCGCTTCTGACGTTACTGAAATGGACTTGTATAAACAACTCGAAAGAGTCAAATGAAGTCACATGTGAGTGCACATTAAAAGGCAGAGATTTTAAAAGCTGGTGATACTGTGCCTAATCTTCTAAAATCCCTTCTTTTCTGCATTTGCAACTGTCCAGTGTTGGCCATTGCCAAGTGCTATAGAATAACTTTTTTGTCTGTCCTGAAGCAGATTTGCAGTTTATAATCTATCTTTGGCACACGACAGTGGTACAGTGATTTTTAGGATACACCACAGCTTCAGAAATCTGGGTTCAGTCTTTCAGCAAGTCATTGTGTGTGTGAAATACATGCTAGATATGTGTGTGTGTGTTTTCTCAGGGTACACCACATAACCCACAAACCCAAAGATGTGCTTGTTAAGGCCAGTTTAGAGTTACCAATTTAGATGTGTATATCCCATCCATTTATTTGTGCTCTTAGTGACTCACATATACATATATATTTTTCAAACTGCAAAATTGTTTATCAAGAACTAATACTCTATAACAGATACAGAGCAATTTTCCTTATTTACAAATGCTTCTAAAACATTGAGGCTAATATATTTTGCTTAGGTTTATACATTTAAAGTATGATTTAAGAACATCAACAGTTATTTCATAACCTGCAGCTGCTATTATACTCCTTTGTTTGTAGCCTTTGTCTATTCAAAAATAGCACTGGTGTCAAAAACAGGAGCGTAGTAATGGTGCTTCTAAACAACAGCTTGACGATGCCATCACTGAGTAACAATTACAATACAAAAAGAACCAAACAGAGAATTATGGATGTCTGATTACGGTAATACATGCAAAAAATTACAAAAGCTCAAATGCTGTCAGATTCCAACAAAAACATCAAGCAAAATACAGTATATAGAGAGCGATACAAATGAATACAAGTAAACACCAACTTAGTAAATTTTGAATGTATCTGTTTTTTTAACTTGTTTTATACAGTAAAGGATCATGTACCTAGTTGACATTGGAATATACACTTGCATAAGAAACTAGTGGTTTTCAAGTTACACATATAGATATCCATACATGGACAAATAAAAACTGCCATTCATCCCAACATTATATCTTTGAATTGTGCAAAGAAGCCTACACAATAAGGGGGGGGGGATAGTAAACCCTGTGCCTACAGTGAGTGCATTTTCATCAATAAAGAAGCTTAGCATATTCTTTAAAATGACAAATATTTATATTAAAGATATTTTCCTTGACCTTGGGTAACGTGCTTGAGTTTAGATAGTTAAGGATAACGTGATTAAGAGGAGATCATACCTGAAAATACTTTCTTTTGATAGTTGACCTTGTTATCAACATAGTAGCCCAGAACTGAGTAACAGATTTCTTAAGCCTCTTGTATTGCTTCCTGGAAACAAGAAAAAAGCAAATACTATTAGAAAAAAGAAATCAAGAGCATATTACTGAACATGATTGCAACATATCACCAGTTTCCATTTTGGTGAGTAAAACAACCTTGCCTTCCATACCTAAAAAAACCCTCAGAACAGTTTCACTCAAATGCTAAGTTTCATTCTTGATTCTCACTAGAAATGTGTAACTCAGACAGTTAAAAGTTATTTTTGTATATTGCTCTTCACTGAGTACAGGCTCATAGCTCTTGCATAAGTTTACAGCAATAAAGCACTAACAAGAATGGTTAAAGATTTCACATACCTGAATACACAATCTTTAAATATTTAATCTTTTAATACAAAAAATGGTGAAAACCTAAGTCCATTAACATTATGGTTGAGATATGACCAGTAGACAATGAAGGACAGGAAACAAACTCTACTCAACAAAATAAACCACTTTAAAGGGTCAGTGGTCAGTATCAGTGCCTTGATGCATTGTCTGCTAAAGATCAGAAACAGTTCTAGAAATTGTGATGTACCAGGCTTCACTGCCTATTTTGACTATCATTGCATAATTTGACTTGAGTGCACAGTATATATTATCCAGGGTGTCAAACATGGTTCCTGGAGAGCCTTAGTTACTGCTGGTTTTTCACTCTAGTTGCCTTTCATATTACAAGCCTATTTCTCATTATGATTTAAATATTTAGTCAGTTCAGCTTATAGTTACTTAATATGAGGAATGAGAATCAAAACAGTAGATAAATACTGTTAGTCTTTTTTGATGAAAAAAAACTTTGCAGTAGCAGTGGTACCTCATGAGAGAGACACTGGTAATTACAGCCATTCAGGGCTCTAAAGTGGTTTGCCCAATATAAACTATAGGAGCCGTCAAATGGTCACTGGGTCAATTGCCACTGAATGTCAAAATTGGTGGACAGTGCTGTGATAATCTGGGCACAATGTTAGATAAACGCTGCAATGATAAAAACAACCAGAAAATATGATGCTGGATGTGTTTAATTCTGTACATTGCTATAGTCTGCTTTTAAAGGCATGTCTGCATTTGAGCCATCAGTCTAACAAGGTACACTATGGTGATAGTGAAAGCAAAATCAGAATCTTATCAAAGCAGTCCCATTAACCATAAACATATACATTTAACTTAGATCTCTGAAATAAACTCACTATAATTAAATAATTTTATGCAACCAAAATATAATAATCCTTAAATCTTGACTCATTATTCCTGTTTGCTACAACCACACCAACATATGCAGGGAATGTAGTATTATTCTCCACCCAATACACAGCAGAAGGGAGTTTGTTAAATGAGAAGCTGAACATTGAAAACATTTTAGTGAGCCTGGAGTGAATATGAGGAGTGACAAGCAGTCAGTTCATAGATAGCAGTAAACAGCCGAGAATGAGGTTTGTTAAGTTTGAACACAAATTTTAATGTAAGCACAACTGGGAGACACTTATTTTTATTTTGAAGTATATCAGTCTTTGGAAATGCATTCACAGACTAATGTTATAGTCTTGTTGTCCATTTAGGCTGGGTATGTGTCTCCAATGCTACGTTGTGTGGATTATTATTATCATAATAATTATTACTGTTGCTGAGGTTGGTTTTGTTTTCTAACAAAATAATTATACAAGTGTCACAGAAAAAAATGGCATGTCTTGCAGTTATTTCAGATACAATAATATGAATGATCCCTATAAACTAAAAATGAAAAAAGGAAAAACAAACCCTCTGAAGCTGCCTTCAATACCTTTCAACAAATATTCAAATATTCCACTTCACTCCATATGGAAGGCTATGCACTTTAAATGAATCGGAGTTTTAAATTCTTATTCAAATACATTATTTCAGTCTTTTGCTGCTGAATATTTCAATACCAATGATCTTAATCAGTAAGTGTTGTTAATAGTAGGCTACTGAAAGCAGCCAAATTAAAATTATTGTTTATGTGGTTTGAAATGATACTCACATTTAAAAGGTAATATAAAAAATAACTTTGCTTGACCAAATCGCACAGATAGGATAGGAACAGACCTTGCTCGATATCCACGCATGTGTGCCTGAATGATAACGGCTTTTTGCTTGAAGAACCGGAAATTTTTTCGGGTGATGAAGCCTCGAATGTTCCTCTGGATAGTGACAGCAGCCCATGTCTGGGTATCTCTCCACTGGTCTTCCAGTAGCTGGTATAGTGTATCCTTCAGGAACACCTGTCCATGTAGTACAAAATCAGAATTTACAATTCAGTGAATACTTCTTGTCATTTCTACTGGTTGGTGATATTTACTCCAAAACCTCAACGCAAAACACATGTTCTTTCATTCATTCTCTGAACCATTAGGGTCTTAGGGAGCAAAAAACTATTCTGGCAGCCCTGGGGATAAGGCAAGAACCAACCACAGATGATTCCCCAGTTGATTACTAGCCACACTCTTACACAAACCCATATTCACTCATGGGAGAGAAATAACACTTGGAAATGATGAGATTGATACACAGCTGTAGGCTTTCTATAGTAAGTGCCATGGCAAGACACTTTACAGGTGCAAAATAAATAATAATAATAATAATAATAATAATAATAATAATAATAATGTTATATATTTATTGAGTTTTTTCAATTGAATCTGTTCTCATTATACATCACGGTACAATGAATATATGTTGCCCATCTCAACAGTGCTAAAATAGAGGGTGCAAAAATAGTACTTAGTACAATGACACAGCATACACAAACTACTAAATAAGGAATTAAAAATTAAAATAAGATTTTTACAATATGAAACAGGTCAACAGACTCCAGTAGGATCACAGGAGGAGTCGATGGTAGGTAGTGAACCAGAATTGTTCTGATTTAAATCTTAATTCATTAACCACTAGGAGGCCCAAGGCAAAGAAGGGGGGCACCATGTTTTGCGATCTTTTGGGCTGCATGGCCACCTACACAAATTCAAATATAAACTCAGCAAAAAAAGAAACGTCCCTTTTTCAGGACTGTGTATTTCAACAATAATGTTTTAAAAATCCAAATAACTTTACAGATCTTCATTGTAAATTGTTTAAACAATGTTTTCCATGCATGTTCAATTAACCATAATCAATTAATTAACATGCACCTGTGGAATGGTCGTTAAGACCTTAACAGCTTACAGAAAGTAGGCATTTAAGGTCACAGTTCTAAAAACGCAGGACACTAAAGAGACTTCTCTACCGACTGTGAAAAACACCCAAAGAAAGATGCCCAGGGTCCCTGCTCATCTGCGTGAACGTGCATTAGGCATGAGGACTGCTGATGTGGCTAGGGCAATAAATTGCCATGTCCACACTGTGAGACGCCTAAGACAGCGCTACAGGGAGACAGGAAGGACAGCTGATCATCCTCGCAGTGGAAGACCACGTGTAACAACACCTGCACAGGATCGGTACATCCGAATATCACACCTGCGTGACAGGTACAGGATGGCCACAACAACTGCCCGAGTCACACCAGGAACACACAATCCCTCCATCAGTGCTCAGACTGTCCGCAATAGGCTGAGAGAGGCTGGACTGAGGGCTTGCAGGCCTGTTGTAAGGCAGGTCCTTACCAGACATCACCAGCAACAATGCCGCCTATGGGCACAAACCCACCTTCGCTGGACCAGACAGGAGTGGCAAAAAGGGCGTGAGTTTCTGCATGACAGCAATGTCAGTGTTCTGCCATGGCCAGCGAAGAGCCCAGATCTCAATCCCATTGAGCACGTCTGGGACCTGTTGGATCGCAGGGTGAGGGCTAGTGCCATTCCCCCCAGAAATGTCCAGGAACTTGCAGGTGCCTTGGTGGAAGAGTGGGGTAACATCTCACAGCAAGAACTGACAAATCTGGTCCAGTCCATGAGGAGGAGATGCACTGCAGTACTTCAAGCAGCTGGTGGCCACACCAGATACTGACTGGTACTTTTGATTTTGAGCCTCCCTTCATTCAGGGACACATTGTGAAACATTTTTAGTTTATGTCTTATGGTGTTGACTCTTTTAGTGTTCATACAAATATTTACACATTAAGTCTACTGAAAGTAAAAACAGTTGAAAGTCAGAGGACGTTTCTTTTTTTGCCGAGTATATATTTGAACTGGTGTAATAACTGGTGCTCTCTCCAGGGTATGTTCCTTCCTTATGCTGTGATGGCTGGGATAGGCTCCAGCAGTGTGGCCCTGTTCCGGAATAAGTGGGTTATAAAATGACTGGCTAAACTGGTGTAATGTACATATACAGTTCATTGTAGCCATTACCTTGGACACACCCAGCTGGTAAAGCTCTGGAGCTGGTCCAGCAAATATTTGTAAAATAGTAGAACACTTTTCTGTATCAGGAAGGTGCAAGTATTCTTTTCCCAGAAAAGCAGAGTACCTGAAAGGAAAAACAAATTTATTTTTTATATAGGTGAAGTCTTATAATGTTAGTTTTTGCTACTTTTGTGGACAGCTGTGTAACTGTCACTAACAGCGAATAGAATCTAAAGGTACAGTATATCTAATGGTATATGTGAACTTCCCTCACAGGGTGTCTGGGCTCAATCTTAGAGATAGGATGAGGAGCACAAACATTCAGGAGGAGCTCAAAGTAAAGCTGCTGCTCATATGAATCAAAAGGAGCCAACTGAGGAGTTTCAGAAATCTAATAAGGATGTCCCCTATATGCCTCCCTGCAGACGTAGTTTGGGCATATCCAAATGGGAGAAGACCTCCGGGCAGAGACAGGACACAATGGAGAGATTATACCAAAACATGCCTAAGAATGCTGCTGTAGCCCCCAGAAGGAGTTTAAAGAGGTGGCAGAGGAAAAGAAGGTCTGGGCATCTTTGTTTAAATGGCTGCCCTCCCGACCCAGGCCTGAATAAGCAGTAGAAAATGGATGGTACATAATCTTTCCTCTGTGTGGAGCATTCATAGTTCAGGAGTTCTAGGAGAAATATGGCAGCTGGCTTGCAGTTTCCAGAGCTTCTGCTAGACACATCATAAATCCCATGGAAACATAAGAAGAATATGAAAGCTTCATTCAAAAGCTGGGCTGAAAACGTTTATCTTTGCAGTCAAGATTCTGCAGTATCGTTCTGCTTGATCACAATAGTAAAACAATTCAAGTAAAACTAGTATAAGGCTTTCATAAAATCAGAGTCAGTAAATGACACCAAATCTCTTATATACATCATAAAAGGGTCTTGTGATTTTAAAATTATGCAAATACAGTATATACAGTAGTCATTAGCATCTTTCATCTGCTCTTATTCACATATTTATATAGCAGTCTATATTACAATTTTGTTTAAAATAAAATTAGATTTTATCAGTTTTCACTAAATTAATTCAGACTTTATTACGCAGTACTAAGCACATTTTAAAACCGCTTAAAAAAGATCAATCACTGGAATATCAACCTACTGTGGAGAGTAAAAAGAAAACAACGTGGACAGCTTCTATTTTTACTTTGCATTTTTAAAATAAGCAAACTGGCATTTAAGCATGTGAAAAATATAAGAAAAAATATTGTTAACCAAAAAGTAGAAAATACCTTTTAATAAATGATTTGAAAGGAATTCTAATTGGGTATCCCTCTTTCCTAATGTAAATCGTCTCAAGAATCCCAGAGTGTCTTAATTGTAAATTCACATAATCAGCATCAAAAATACCAGGCAACTGAGGAAAAAGAGTTAAGAAAAAAATGTGTTACATATATGAAATACTGGAACCAATTAGGATTATCATCTTCAAATATAAACAACAGCGAAGTATAGTACTACAAAAATGTTTAAAGTGACCACAGAATGGTTTGTAAGGTTTAGCATCTGTCAGTGTTCATCCATCTATTTAATTTTCCAGAATTTCTTGACTCACTACATGGCTGCAGGGGTCCTGGGCTTATCACAAGAGCACAAAGTTTAAGTATGTAACCCAAAGACCAATCATGTGCATAAGGACGGAAATTTGCAAACACAACACAGACAGTAAAAAAGCCTGTGAAAAGAACCGCAGTACCTGTGACTTAGAAGGCGCAATGCTGCGTCACCATACCCCCCCCCCCCACGCCCTACATAGCACAGACAAATGGTAGATTAGTTCAAAAAACTTAGTAATGTTTCACTCATCCGTTTATTTTCCAAACTTATTTTTTTTTTCCTTTTGTGTCATGCTAGCTGGAATTTCTTCTCACATGTGGCCAATTAAATGTTGTTATAAATATATAATACTAATTAAAATTATGAGTAGCACTGTGGAACTGCAGTTAACACACAAAGTGATTTTCAGCTCTTGAAACGCGCTATTGTGAATTCAGGTTACCTTCAACTCTAACTCAGTGACCAGTCAAAATACTGTTGTAAAAACAGTTCTAAATGATGAAATCCCCAGTTCCCTTATGGTTAAGAACTGTTTGGATGGTTTCCGAAGTGTTTTTCAAAGTGCACTTCAAAATCTCAAACTCACTTTTTGAAATCCCCTTTGAATTGCATTGGTACATGACTCTAGACCCTTGGATTTAAACTTCAGGCCAAGCACTGCCTAAGCTGAATCTGCATTTGTTTCTCCAGTGCTCGTGTGGATTTTCACAATGTACTCCGATTTAATTTCACATTCCAAACCTACATAGACAAGGCTGACAAGCAAATCTAAACAGACCCTCTGCGGGGTATATGCAGGAATTTTACTCTGGGATTAATTGGTTTGAACAGCACAGTGGTAGTGCCGCTGCCTCGCAAAAAGGAGGACAGGGTTCACGTCCCAGGTCGTCCTTGCACGGAGTGTGCATGTTGTCCCCATATCTGGGTGGATTTGCTCCAGTTATCCTCCAACCATCTAATGGTTGGGAGGACTGCTAAATTGTCCCTAGTTTATGTTGTGTGTATGGGTGTGTGTGTTGTATGCACCCTGCAATGGCCTGCTGCCCTATCTAGGGATTGTTCCTGCTTTGCACCCTATGTTTATTAGTACAGGCTTCAGCTTCTCCATGGCTCTACTCAAGATAAAGTGGATTTAGAAAATGGATGGATGTGTTAATGGATCTTTTGCACGGGGTTCTTTCTTGTCTTTTACTTGAAATAAAATCGAAAAATAATGGAAATTGGTATTAAAATAATTCTATAACCCCAAATTCCAAACCTTATTACAGGACACAGTAGACATGTGTCAAATCAAGCTACAATACAATGAGGTCTATAGCAGGCCACACTATAGTACCATGGCACCCCCACATTCGCTCACGCTGTAACACTTCTAAATAACAAATCAACATAATGCACACATTTTTGAGATGTCGAGGAATTCAGAGTATATAATGAAAAGACATCCGTAAACTGAGAGCACTTATTGCACATACTGTACTTCTCCACAGACAACTCCCAGGAGCCTTCTTGGCCACTGTGCCAGGCTATGTCGGCAGGTAGTTTGGTGTGATGCGAGTGGCACTGGACACTAATCCACAATATTGCGGGCTCAACTGCTACTTCCGACTCAATGAAGAAGTCATCCATCCATCCATCCATCCATCCATTATCCAACCCGCTATATCCTAACTACAGGGTCACGGGGGTCTGCTGGAGCCAATCCCAGCCAACACAGGGCGCAAGGCAAGAAACAAACCCCGGGCAGGGCGCACACACACCAAGCACGCACTAGGGACAATTTAGAATCGCCAGTGCACCTAAATTGCATGTCTTTGGACTGTGGGAGGAAACCGGAGCACCCGGAGGAAACCCACGCAGACACGGGGAGTAAGTCAACCCGGGTCGCCTAACTGCGAGGTAGCAGCGCTGGGTAGTGCCGTGCCGCCCATGAAGAAGTCACTCACCTTGAAAATTGTTAAAAATCTATGCAAACACGGACATCCTTATCTTGCAAATATTCATGGGTAAAAGGAGTCATCTAAAAACTGTAACAATACTATGAAAACGTTACATTTGATACAAACCAGTGCTTAAAGTGGAACTGGCACCACTCTAACATGCCAACGAAGAGCGGGTCCCCCCTAAACCTTCAGGAGACTAGTTTCCTCTTAACATTGAACCGAAGAACTTTGGACTCATAACAGTAAAACATGAACACAAATTCACAATGATTTATCAAAAATATAATTTGTATTAAGTTATCTTTGTAAAATAAAGAAAGAAATAAATGTCCTACTTTAATACTTCTGGATGTCCGATTGCCGAGAGCACAATCAAGCCAGCAAGAGAGGGGTGGGCCTGGATGTCCTCTAAATCTTTGTCCATAAAATGTTCGGTGTAAGGTGAGGTGGCGGACGTTTCGGGGACGCCAGGTTTTGGAGAGGTGTCCGACTTTTCCCAAAGGGATGCCCACATATTAAGCGTCGGACAAAAACTAACGCCCATTGTCCGACCACGCCAACGAACACACCACACCAGCGTATGCTGTCAGCCAAATGAGCGGGAAGGTCCACGAGCGTCTCACGATGGCTGCGCGGCCAAAGTGACGTCAGAGTTGAAGACCCGCTCCCCAATGCGCGCGCCTAGCGCGTGCTGCGCACAGAAGGCCTCAATACAGACACGGCGCCTGAGCCAAGTAGCCAAAGTGGTGAACTTGAAGCAGAGGCTGGTTACGTGGGTTCCAGAAGGATGAATAAAAGCGCAAGACAGACATGCAAAAACATCTTCAGTGTTTATCAATGCAGGAGTGGGGCACTCTCAAAGCGCCGCCCCAAGCATGGATGAGTTTTGGTAGCTGACCGCGCGCTGGCCATCCATGACCGTAAAGCGGAGCGATCCACGGCTAGCAGAGATACTCAAGAAGCTCACAACGAGACCTCTAAAGTACCGAATAACACTTGAAATATTTTCCATCCGCGACAACCGTTTTGTTGCATTTTCATTTATTTGCTTATTTATCCAAAGCGACTTACAAATGAGGTGAACAAAAAAAAATCGGGAGTGGTCTCCCCCGGACTTTCTCGTATACTCGAGATATGGGGATGGATATTTGAGGGGTAAACTGGAAGACTGATTTTATTTTTATATTATGTACATTAAAGAACAATCAACAACAAATCAAATACGATTAATAATATGTTGAACAATTATTATAAAAGTTGAACAAATCGGACTCTGCAGCTGCCTGAATAAACGGTAAAGTACTACTTCCGGTTAACGGAAATAGCCCAAAGGTGATAGAAATCTACGTTTTGAACCCAATACTGTACTTGTATACAAATTGTGGCTGACCGAAGTGAAAGCGAACTCAAATTATCGTGTTTACACACACACACACACACACACTTAATTCCAGAAATGGTATTTTCGGACTCAGGGAGGTCTAAAACGTCGAGATACATCAAAATCTCGACATCGAATTTTTGGACGATTACAATATATACGAGTCGATAGCGTTAATTAAGAATCTTGAGTTCGAATTATAGGCCCAGTCGTTTTTCTATTTCTAGTTTGCACTTTTATCACCGTGTGTGTGTGTTTTTAAATCTGCGCACTCCAGTTTTCCACCTACATTTGAGGTAAAACTGGGACCAAGACACCCCTTTGGTAAATATGCCGCCGCGTCACAAAATAAAGAATAGAAAATGCAAATGAAGAAAAAATGACTTGAAGTGTTTGCTGAGGGAACAGACTGTAAAGGCCTTGTGCAGGTACAGAAAACATTTTGTACGGAGGTCAATTTAAACATTGTGCCTCATACCCACTTGAATTACAACTTTTAATATCCAGCGACAGACATTTGTCTCTATGTGCCTGACTATTCATAGTCTACCATAATTAACAGTTACAGTTATATACTTCACTCTACAAAGGCAGCGCACCTACCTTTTTGGGGTTTGGTTTTAGGCAGCGTACAAATAATGTTTTACACCTGTTAAAGAAGACAAACAGTAGAGTTAAGCCAGCCATTCATTTTCCAAACTCACTCATCCTGCGCAGGGTCACAGGAAAGCTGAAGCCTATCCCAGCAAGCATATCTAAATCTGAAAAATTAATTCTACTTCTTCTTTCGGCTGCACGAAAGTGAATCCACACAACTCAAGACTACTGTATTTTACTTCTACCATTCCATTTGGTTTGAATGATACTGACATTGGGTACATGTTACATTTGAATTGCTTAATGTTTTCTTTAATTGTTCTTTGTACAAAATCAAAACACTGGGTAACATTTTAGCACAAATCAGTAGGTCAACTGTAAGACAAAAATGTTTGGAAAAATTTTAATTAAAAAAAGCACAAATATATAATTGGTTTATTTTGTATAAATACGTCTATCATTCAGTTTTTATGTAAAAAGGTAAAAAGCACATGTCTCTCGGTGGTTTAATTGTGGAAGTTCAAGTATTTCATAGTTGTGCACCACTTAACACTGCATAAATGTATACATTATGTTGTAAATACTAGGCATTTTAAAGTGCTGCTAGTGTTGTTGTTTTCACGAACATCTGTATTGCCACCAAGGGCGGCACGGTGGCGCAGTGGTAGCGCTGCTGCCTCACAGTAAGGAGACCTGAGTTTGCATGTTCTCCCCGTGTCTGCGTGGATTTCCTCCGTGTGCTCCGGTTTCCTCCCACAGTCCAAAGACATGCAGGTTAGGTGCATTGGTGATCCTAAATTGTCCCTAGTGAGTGGGTGTGTGTGTGTGCCCTGCAGTGGGCTGGCACCCTGCTCAGGATTTGTTCCTGCCTTGTGCCCTGTGTTGGCTGGGATTGGCTCCAGCAGAACCCCCGTGACCCTGTAGTTAAGATATAGCGGGTTGGATAATGGATGGATGGATGGATGTATTGTCACCCAGTGGTTAGTGCTGCTCCATCCTTGATCAAGCCTCTTGGGTTTGAATCCCACGCTTAGTCTTTTTCTATGGTGACTTTCTGCATTTTTCTTTTCACAACCTCAAAGAGGTGCAGATTAGATTAATTAATGACACTAAACTGGCCCAATGTGGGTGTGTATATAGTGTGCAATGAACTAGCACCCTGTTCAAGGTTAGCTTCTGCTTAGAGCCCAAAGCTGCTGGGATAGACTCCAGCCTCAACTGAACCCGAATTCTGAACCTACTGGATACAGCAGGAGGCAGGCAGGGCTGCTCCTGGAAGGCTGAATTCCAACCAGTTTCCTCATTCCTGGCCAATCTCTGATGCTAATTTAGGCCCTTGTTCAATTAAACGTCCTTCTCCAGCAGTGGTCAAATCAGTAAGCATTATTTACTTATGGGTTTAAGTGCATAGAATTGAATTAAGTACCTGCCAGAGTTAATCCGGCAGAGGGAGGTGACTTTTTTTTTTTTTTAATTGCTACTCTCCATTCTCTCTTTGTGATATTTTTGTTGAGGAAATCGTCAATACAGTTTAAGACCAAGCCTAACTATATGAGTTTAGGCACCTCTCTACAAAGTGAGTTAGCTGGCTCACTTGCTTACTGTCTCAAATGCAGTTCCACAAGCACAAACTACAGTTTCTTGCTCACCTGTCCAACTCTTACTACATTGCTCACATTACCTCTTTCTTACTGTCATGCCTTTGCCACGATTTTACCTCCCGACTCCAAAGCTTAATGTCAACCTGCTGAGGGATGGCTTTATACCTAACCCTGGAGCTACTGCTTGGGCAATCCTGTAATCACACCTGAGGTAAGAAATGTAACGAGGCTGCCTTGTTAACTTCTTCCTAGACCTCCCTCTGCCAGTCCTTGGTCTGTCTGGACTCTTCAGCCCACATATATACCTAAAGGGGTCCATAACTTCATCTGTTTCTGATAATTTGAATGCAGGGCTACACCTGAACCACATGGGCAACTTGTGCTGCCACCTAATGGATTTTGACTAAAGCCCCAGGCTCTTGCCTGCTTCCGTACTTCAATTTCTTTGTTAGCCTACTGCCCTTAGAGTTATTAGTTCTGGGGCATTTCATGAACTTACAAGATGCAATATTCTTGAAAAGTCACTTGCTCATGCCGAGATGTTTTTGGACAGCAGCGGATAAGAAATTTTCCCAAACTTGTGGTTTACTCCAAATGTTGACTCCACATCCTCAAACACTTCTAACATTAGCACCGCCTATCAGGTTATTTCTGTACTCATTTTGTCATGTCAGACATTTCTTGTCAGTTTCATGTTATACTTTCCTAACATATTCATTAATTTGCTGGGTTTAAAATATATAAACAATTAAGAGGTTAAAAGCTCCACAAGTAAGTGAAATAAAGCAAAGAACCTGAATTTGCTGCTGTGTCATTAAAAGCTAAAGTGTAAGTATACTGCTAAAGTTGACAAAGAAATAAAACCTTGATAAAAACAATTAACAGTGAAGACATTACCAAGAAACTCACTTTTGAAGGCGGGCGAGCAGTTCTGAAAGTGACTGCTGAAACCTGGCTGCTACTGTTGATGCAGACTGACGGCAGCCTTTTTCTCTTGATTCCAGTTTCCTCTGCAGCCTGTAACCTTCTTGAACATTTTCAAACATGTGAGAAACCACCTGAGGACAACATAATGCAGCTTCTTTTAGGCCAGTAACATTTTTTTAGCGAAGAAATATTTTGCTAATATATTACTTATCTACGTAACTGCAAATAACATAATGACAGCTACCATATTGGAAGTGAAAATACACACTACAGTGTTTCCCCTAAAAATGTTTTATTAGTGTACAGCATTTTGTTGCTAGCAGGGGATGGGGGCTTTGGTCTGTCTTGGAGAGCTGGTACCCTATCAATAAATAATAGCATTAGCAATAATAGTCATTTTATATTTTGCAAAGGAATACATACAGATTTTAAATTGAATCAGCATGCAACAACAAAGGCATACAAATCTTTGAATGTGTCACACTTTTTAACTTCTTATAATAAGTATTATGTCAGAAGGTAATGAATTGGCCTTATCTGCCTCCACAACCCCAGTTTATGTATAGTATGAACAAAGTGCCTCCTGTTGGTCACTAAAATCTAAATTAAATCGATGACATCTTGCCTGAAGAAGGGGCCTGGGTTCCCTCAAAAACTTGCATATTGTAATCTTTTTAGTTAGCCAATAAAAGGGTCATTTTGCTTGACTTCTCATTACATCCATAATGGCTAACAGGGTGCAATACCCTAGTACTTCAGTGAACATTGAAACAATATGAAATATTGCCACACGTTAAGCATATTGACGTATTAGACTTCTTGACCTCTTTCATTTGGGGATTTTTTGGTTTCTTTACCTTCAGACGGCTTTGAACAAACATATCAACTACTTCAGGGCGCAGTTGATCATGATTTTTATTGATGAAGTTGTGTACCTATGAAAGGAAACATTCAGTCATCTTATTTTAATAAAAAAAATGGTCACAATCTGTTGTGGTTATAAATTTTTCAATATTTAAGTAAAATATAGCTAATTTTAAATAACCCAACAGCAATTCAGTAAGTAAACAATTAGATGAAAGGTTTAGGCTGTAATTAATCTTTCTTACACATAGACTTTTTAATTTTTTAAATAACAAATGCATCAGATATGCTTTCTCCTGGTTAAAATCATAGAAAGTGGTAACCTGTCTTAACTGGGGCTTTAGTCAATTGCAGGACTGGCACATACAGTATTAGAAGGATCTGTTTTAAATATGGTTCTGTACATTTAAGTGTATACTAGCATTCACTACATACATTCATATTTAACTTACCTCGTATTTAGTTTTGTTATTTCTATTATCTAAAACATTTTATACAACTGCAGAATTCTCTTGTTTCAACATTTCTATATTGAGAGCACTGCCCAGTGAACATACTTTCTCAGAATTATACAATAAATCACTCCTGTGGACTGAACCAGCAGCCTTGAGGGTTAAACCCAACAATTTATTTTGTCGTGCGTCACACTATTCTGCACTAAATAGCTACACATCTACATTTGGCAATCATTTGAACACATTTATTACACTGCCACTGTAAACGCAGACTAAACTGATATTTTCTGTACTCTTAGGCTACGCACCTGCATTTAATTCTTGTTATTTTATCTGGAAGGGTCAGCTGTTAATTGCAAAACCAAATGATGGTTACAACAATTTAGCAAAGTAGTAGGAACCTAACACACTGGAAATTGGCATCATAAAATTAATTATATTGCATCTTGATGTAACTCAATACAGGTCTGCTTAAAAAAAAAATCTGTAATCTGCATTGTTTTTCTTACCTGGTAAGTGACTGATCCAGCATAGTGATGTATAGTGAATACTGGCAGGGGGATTTTGGGTTTGGTGTAGAATGAATTGCTACCATGATGATAATGGCACTTCTGTAGAAACGTGTGGTCTGTTGCCTAGCAAAAATGGTTAATTAATAAAGACTGAACTTCGAGAAATAACAGAAGAAATTAATGAATTTTGGAGGTGAACATAATATATAACATCTAAATAACAGGTAATATTAAAACATTGTTCTTTTATGATGTGCTCTTCAAACTGCTTTCTCTTATTTACTAACTCTTTACAGTCAAATAATATCATATATACTACATTAGGCTCATTGTTGTATAAGAGTAAATCAAAAAGTCAAGGTAAACTCATTTTTATGATACCAAGAAAAAAAAATACAAACCTTTTATTTGTGACCCCAAGATCTAATCCTATACCCAAATCTAGCTGTACTGCCAACCACAGATACTATACGCATAGAGTTCAGTCTGTGTTTGACTCACAAAAAGAGGGAACAAGTGAAAAAGAAATAAATAATAAGGCTAAGTACAGCAGTGGGAAGTAAACTGAGAGATAATCGCAGACCTAACCCTAAAGCTAAAGCCAAATAATGTCTGTTGAGTGCTACTACTTACCATATCTTACTCCAACAAAACGAAAAGTGAATTGAGACTGAGCAGGTAAACTATTCAGGACTTGATGAGTAACAGACAGGAACAATAATGTCTTCACAAGAACTAAAGCAAATTGTTGTTAAATCGGTGAGTAACAAAGAAAGCACACAAGAGCAATAGATAAATGGAATATAGACGCGATGTCCATCAAGTGTAAGCACCAAACTCAGCAAAAATAATATATAGCATTACTTAACACCAGCAGTGTTAACCAATATTGAAATTGTCTGGAAACCTGAATTGTCTTTGAAACAACACATTTTTTCTGCAACTTCTAAACCTTACCACCCATCTGCACACTTTTTGTGACTAATGCCTCTTTCTGCCTATTTTATAAGGAGTACATTTTGGAACCAAGAAGAACTGGCTCCATTTCAGCACTAAAACCAGATTGTATTATGTTGTTCACTAAAAGAGTATTTGGAAAGCGAAACTAATGTAATGACATGTTAACTTTACAATACAAGCCGAATGCTGATATCACAGCTAGACCTTTATTTTGGGTAACTATGAAACACGCAAACAACCCTCAACTACTATGAAGTTCGCAAGAGATAAGGATCAACATTTGTCATAAAAAGGTGATGTTACTTTGTAAGAACTTCTCTTTTTATAAATAATTTTTTTTCTTTCTCCTTCAATTAATGACTATTTATATTTTATATAACATATAAAATATGACTGACTATTTATATAAATATTTTCTGCAGGTGACAGAATTTAAATATATAAAGTCATACTAATGCTGAATTACTAACTCAGAAATGATGTAACTTGCCTAACAGGGTGGTATATAAAACAATCTTGGAAATATGTTATGACATGCTTTATATATTTATTGACAAGTTTCATTTCCTTTTTGATTTACATTGTACATATACATACTGT
>JANRMT010062846.1:4832415-4919665 GCA_026402145.1 Polypterus bichir lapradei | reverse complement strand
TTGAAATACACAGTCCTGAAAAAGGGACGTTTCTTTTTTTGCTGAGTATATATATCTGCACACCTACCAGGTGTCCAAAAAGTTGGGCATTTCCAACACTTCCCATATTGTTTCACTGGTGTCGAAACTTTCCCCACACTCCATAGTCTGAATAATCTGGTCAGTCTTGTTGGAAGCACATCCATTGTTCCCATTTTTAATCAGCTTTATATTCTAAATCTAGATAATTGTTAGTCATGCATTCTTTGGACTTAATCATATGTAACATTTATTGCTGATTAGTTACATTTGTGATTAAAAAAGTCTAAAGTTACCTGGCATCTATGGCACTTTCAACTGACAGAGGGCAATATATTTTGTCATAAGATGTTTCCTGAAGAGAAAGAGAAAAAAAACCGTTCATAGTCATAATATTCTTGACTTCTTATTGGCAGCCTGTTTTTATTTGTATACTTCCAGTCTGCAACTAGGATAATTTACTTTCTCATGCTGTAAAGTATATGTTATGCTATACTTGGACAGTAATTTTACAACATATATAGCACAATACATATAGCAGCTAGTGGTTGTCATAAGAGCGTTAAGAAACCTTTTATATAAAGCAATGGCTGTTCACAAATTTGATCAAATCTTCAGAATCCCCTTGCTGTCCAACAGAGTTAACTTTCAAGATTACAGAAAGAAATGGTGAGAATTCTTATATCTGAAAGAAAACAAAAACGTGGAGAGAGAGACGAGGCAGACAGCATGGTTTTATGGGATGCAGCAAAAGGGAATTGCAGGTTCAGTGACAGTCGTCCTGCTTTTTTTTTTTTTAAATAGTAGGCAGAAAAAAAAAAATCTCCAGCTGCATTGGAATTATTTTTGGTATTGTTTGTGATATTAGGAGCTATAAAATCTCTCTCTCTATTATAAAAAAAATCTTGAGGAGGCAGACTAGGGAGACGAGATGTGATCTTCTCGGAAGACAATTTGAAGTCCCGTGAGAGACACTTTAACTGGCTCCCAGCTCTGAAAACAACAATAAGCGATAAGCAAAACACGCAGCTCCCCAGCAGTAGGAAGCCAGCAGATGATCCGACCACTTCTCCTTGCGTGCGTTCAGCCACCCTCACCCCCCTCTTCACAACGCGAATGGCAGAGACACGAAGTGGCAAAAAGGACAGCAGCTGTACAGGCTTTAAAATGATCGATGGGTAACGTGACAGCAACAGAAATAGCAGCAGAACAAACAGAATCTCCTTAGCATGCATCTCCACCCCAACATGAGAAGCATTATACGTCCTATGAGAAAGATTTAACCACACCCGGAGCCGGAAATAAAGGACAAGTATTGTTTTTTTTTTTTTAAAACAAGTTCATGGACATCTAACGTAGCAGTTGTTGGATTGCTTTTGGCAGACACACATCATGTGCTCCCAGCTCTTAAAACAACGACAAGCAAAACACGCAGCTCACCAGCAGCAGAAAGCCAGCAGATGATCTGACTGCTTCTCCTTAGTGTGCGTTCAGCCACCCTGTCCCGCCCTTTACAATGTGAGCGCCAGAGACACGAAGTGGCAAAAAGGACAGCGGCTTTACAGGCTTCGAAATGATTGGGCAGCGAGACAAGCAGAACAGGCAGCTCGCCCACAGCAGAAAGCCAGCAGATGATCCGGCAACATCTCCTTAGCGTGCGTTCAGCCACCCTGTCTACCCGTCCCCCCCTTTACAACGCGAGCGGCAGAGACACGAAGTGGCAAAAAGGACAGCGGCTGTACAGGCTTTGAAATGATTGGGCAGAGAGACAAGCAGAACAGGTAGCTCACCCACAGCAGAAAGCCAGCAGATGATCCGACCGTTTCTCCTTGTGTGCATTCAGCCACCCTGTCTACCCGTCCCCCCCTTTACAACGCGAGCGGCAGAGACACGAAGTGGCAAAAAGGACAGCAGCTGTACAGGCTATGAAATGATTGGGCAGAGAGACAAGCAGAACAGGCAGCTCGCCCACAGCAGAAAGACAGCAGATGATCCGACCGCTTCTCCTTGTGTGCATTCAGCCACCCTCACCCCCCTCTTTTTACAACGAGAGCAGAGTTATACGTCCTGCGAGAAAGAGATGTAACCTCGCCCGGGGCCGGAAATAAAGGCCAAGTATTGTTTTTACAAAAGTTTTAAAAGTAAAAGTGAAAATAATGCATATGTAGCAATTCTAATGAAAATAACAATCTCTTTAAATTGTATATCCGGTAAACCAAACTTGGGGGTGGATGAGCGAAGCGAGCAGAGGGCAGGGCCCCCTTGTAATATAAAATGACAATTTATAGGACATCACCTGTATTTAGTAAGGAATAAATACCCTAAAAAAAAGCCTGAATGAATGATGGTAAGATGTACATTATCAGGGATCTTACGATACTAAATGTAATAAGTATAAAATCTATATTTTATTGTGTAAAGCTTTGATAAATGCATTTTTAAAAGACTTGGTTTACCTTTATTACTCATTTGAATTAATTTCCATTCTCATTACTCATATAAATGGGTAATGTTTCATTTATCATCAAAGATATCTACCACCATACTTTGATTTGCTCAGCGGTCATGCAGTGTTATCATAGACTAGACATCAAACACTTTTATACTCATTCTTACTTAATTATATGATTTTTAGTAAAATAAATGTCTGTTTATCAACTCATTGAAGAAAAAATAAATGGATTTCCACTTAAAGGATCCTTCAGCACATACTCCACATCTACGAGAGAAAACTCTATCGCTAGTGAAAAACAAAACCGACATGATTTAAACAATCAAGAGATTTTTAGTCTATGGATGAAAATTCCAAATAATGTAAGACATTAAATTAAAAAAAAAATGACCTTTGTGACTTACAAGCTTACTAACAGCTAACTGGCAAATTTAAATGAGAGATCTGGATCCACAAATATGGATTCTGGTGTTGAGAACAAGAAGTTTTTCACTCAGCAAACATAGGCTAGATTGCTTTTCTAGGCATAGATGCAGATCCTCTCACCGTGACACGATACGTAATGACCTTCTTCAGGGTCTCCACCGAGACCTGCAGCAAGCTTCCCACGATCCGTGCTTCTGTATCACTGAAGATTGTCGCTGCTTCAGAAGACATGCACTGCCAGTGTGAAAGGATCACATTAAAAAACACTTTTCCCCCAAATCTTTTAAAGACAGACATAAATATCCCAAGTACAAATTTCTGTAAAAATTAACAAATCATTTTTTATTTTACTAAGTCATCAGCATTGTTCACGGGTAATTGTAGACATGCATAGTCAATATGTGCTAATAAAGTTGTAGCTAAGTGAGTGCAATGCCTTAACGTATAAACGTGTTTTAAATTCAAAGCAGCTAACAAAATGTCACACGAAAGAACTCGCAGCTAAATAATATTGCAAGCAATGCAAGGATAGGTGGGTGGAGACTCCTTAAAAGCTTTACAATCAAAAATACATTTTAAAAACATCTTGTGAGGTTTAAAAATCAAACAAATAAATTGGACGGAGATGTAATACCGTGACACTAACAGGCTAGCTGCATCTTTTTCCAAGTTTATTATTTCTTGTTATGGCATTTTGGTGCAGCCCCTGAACATTGGAAAGTCAGCAGTCTTGTTAGGCAGTTAGTGTACAATGTTGGCGTTTATTGGGGCTTAATAAACGAGTCTGTTATTGCAATGAACATGTGGCAGGGCGACACATAATACTTCAACTCCCCGCAGTCAGCAGGAGTGTGTAGTGACTAATGGGAGAAAGTCTTGATCAGCATTCGCTTTAAAGGCAGTCGACTTTCAGAACAACAGGACCAGAGAGGAGCTGCAGACATTTTTTATACTTACACACACACACACATAGTGTCTTATGTCACGTGTCACAAAAATTGGCCCCTCTGCATGCTACTTGTCAGAAGTAAAAAGTGTTATAACTTTGGGTTGGCAAAGTGCATATCCACATGTGATCTGATTTGTCTATTTAAAGGTGGCATATCCTAAGTTACAGCATTCTCCACAGCTAATTTATTGTACCCGGACACGATTTCAGTGTATTATTCACTGGGGTCTTTTGCATACTGGTATGAATACAGGTTCACCTTCTTCCAATTTACACACCAAGATCACATTTGCATCTATGAATATTGTTTCTTTTGTCTATAGGAGGCGCTCTCTACTTGCCAACATGATTCTCATTTTTTCGCAGTTTTGAACATTCTTTAAATGCTTTTTTGCCATCTCCTTAGAATTTGCTGGGCGTATCTTCCAATTTAGATATAACCTGTACTGTTCACACATTTACTCAGTTTTATTTCTGATTCAGTGTTGTTGTTAATATTCAGTAAATTATCATCATTATATGCTCTTCCAACACAGGCACTGTCAGAGATGGCTGGGGTGGCGACCCGGCCGGTATGCCCAGGAGGACCATAGGAGGGCTTGTGCCTTCCCCAGACCATGTGGGGGCGTCCGGCCTGGTACCTT
The DNA here is from genome assembly GCA_026402145.1 of Polypterus bichir lapradei. Taxonomy (NCBI): domain Eukaryota; kingdom Metazoa; phylum Chordata; class Cladistia; order Polypteriformes; family Polypteridae; genus Polypterus; species Polypterus bichir. The sequence goes on along the minus strand of JANRMT010062846.1, from coordinate 4,915,176 downwards.
TGGGGGCCACGGGTACAGAGCTTTGAAGCTCCACCCTGTAGGGGCCCATGGTCACTGCTAGGGGGCGCCCCTATGCCTTTGGAGCCCTGGACCTCAGCACTTCTGCCACACCCGGAAGTGCTGGTGGGAAGAGGAGCAGGGACACCCGGAGTGCTTCCGGAGATGCAGCCGGCACTTCCGCCACATTGGATCGTGTCGGTGGAAGATTGCCGGGACACACCTGGGGCACATCTGAGGGACCATAAAAGGGACCGCCTCCCTTCATACAGTGGCTGGAGTCGGGTGGAAGACGGACAAGGTCTTGGAGGAGGCACGGAGGCGGCCTGAAGAGAAAGTGAGGCATTATTGTGTTGGCCAGGACTTTGGGGTGTGTTGCACCGTACAGTATGCCTAATAAATGTGTGTTGGGTGAAGTCAACGTGTCCGCCTGTTTGTGTCCGGGCCGGCTACAACTATTTCCTTTTATATATGCCTTGCCTGCCTGTTGCTAGTAGGTATTACATTATTGCAGTGCCATAAGAAAAGCAAATGTGCAAACTGCAGGGAATGACTGAGACCAACTCTAATAGTTTTTAAGAGCAGAGCACAAGCATGTTGTTACACCCACACACACACACAGTATAGCACAGTCTTAAGCATAATAAATAATTTTACAGTATTTTATTTGCAGTGTTTCTACTATTGTTTGTTATCAACAACAACAAGAAAATAAACATTTTTTAATTTTTTTCATAACTATGTCGGGTGAGCCAGCAGTATTTTGTAAGTTCAGTTCATAACACTTTTTACTTTAATGGCAGTAGGCGCCCCACACTGCCCATACATAAATGGGTCCTACCAACTTAAAATAACCAGCTGTTTTTTTTACTGTACCTCAACAGAACTAAAGCAGATGTTTCCGAGCTGTAGGACTGAAGACAGTACGATCCAGATACTATTCAAGTGATCTTCAGACAAATTGATGATCTCAAAACATTTGAGTAGCGCTAGAAAATCTTCTTGATCATTTTTGCCCTCCAACTCACACTCTCCGCCCTACAAGAAAACATTTGTTGGACTCGTAAGCAAAAGGAAACTTGAGTTTGACCTTTTTTTTTTTTACCCATTTTGTAAATGAAAGGAAACTCGAGTAGCCAACTGTTGATAGTTATCTTAGTTAGAGAAAGTATTTTAATGTGCATTGTACAGTCCTCTCTTACTTTGGATAAGAGCTGCCTTCAAGCTGCAGTATAAGAGCCTTATAGAAACTGGTGGTAATGGTGTTGTCCTCATGAGGAAATTTTAAATAATAATGCGCAGTCATTATTTAAGGAAATGTGAATTCATGTTTATGTCTGAAAAGCCTCCATAGGACTGAGGGTGCCTGAGAAACTGCTGGTGTCTTTTTACCGCTGCACAGTAGAGAGCATCCTGGCCTACTGTCTCTGTGCCTGGTTCTCCAGCTGCACAGAAGCACAGAAGAAAGAGCTCCACAGGGTCATCAAGGCCACCCAGAAGATAGTCGGCTGTCCTCTCCCCTCACTAGAAGAACTACAAAGTTCCTGTTGTCTTAGGAAAATTCTTCAGGACCCATCACACCCAGGACATGCATTGTTTGTTCCAGATTGTTCCAGATCCATAAAGACTAAGACAAACAGACTGAGAAACAGTTTCTGTCCTTCAGCCATCACCCTGCTGAATGCTGCTAAGTGCTCAGTCTGACCGAGTGCACCTTCATGTTTACAACACACCTCTAAGTCAACACTGGATAAGGGACAAGTGCAATATGACGTATGTATCAGTGGAAAACGTTGTTCTGCTGTTATGGACCATTTTGGTAGTTATTTTATTCCCTTTTTATTTTAGTTTTAACTTGCGCAATTGTCTTTTGTTTTTATTTTATTTTTTGCACTGGAAAATTGCAACTAAAATTTCGTTGCACAATGTCTCATTGCTAGAATGACAATAAAGATTTTGATTTGATAAAGCAAGACAGCGGTACCTAATATAGTGTACAAGGACATCTGTATCAGAATGACCAAAGAAGGCATTCAGTGTTTTAAGATATTTTAAAATGTTTGTCCTATAACTGCGATAGAGCCAATAAACTAAAAGGAAGGCCTACTTTTGATCTGATTAACTTTACAATAAACAAGATGCCTAAGAAAAGGACTTTTTTTGGTTGCTGCCTCAATTTCTAGAAAACTGAGAATAGTCAAAGCTCTAAATGGAATTCAGAATTTTAATAATATTATATTTTAATTTACATAATTTTAATTTACATTACAGCCGACCATACTTCCTTAGAAGGCTGGCGTCCTTCAACATCTGTAATAAGATGCTGCAGATGTTCTACCAGACGGTTGTGGCGAGCACCCTCTTCTACACGGTGGTGTGCTGGGGAGGCAGCATAAAGAAGAGGGATGCCTCACACCTGGACAAACTTGTTAAGAAGGCAGACTCTATTGTAGGAGTAAAGTTGGACAGTTTGACATCCGTGGCAGAGCGACGGGCGCTGAGCAGGCTCCTGTCAATCATGGAGAATCCACTGAACAGGATCATCTCCAGACAGAGGAGCAGCTTCAGCGACAGACTGCTGTCACCGTCCTGCTCCACTGACAGACTGAGGAGACCCCACACTATGCGACTCGGGGGGGTAAACGTTAACATTATATAAAGTTATTGTCTGTTATACCTGCATTGTTATCACTCTTTAATTTAATATTGTTCTTTATCAGTATGCTGCTGCTGGAGTATGGGAATTTCCCCTTAGGATTAATAAAGTATCTGTCTTTTTCAATAATGTCTAAACTTTTGAGACAGTTCAGTATTAACTAACTAACGGATCTTGCGACTTGAAAGAAAACTTTTAAAACAAATATGGTAAAGTAGTAAAATGATGAAAGGTATAGTGGGAGATGGAGAGGAAAAGAGAAGGGCCATAGAAGCTAGAATGCATGTAAAATTTAAGACATGAATCATTTTTTAACGTCAAGATAATCCATTCAACTGTTTAAGAGGAAAACTGCATCCATCTCACAGAATAAACCATAATATACATGCATGTGACTTTAGAAGAATGAGTAGCCGCCCTATTAAATACATTCTCCTCCAAAGACTCGTCTCCTTCAAAAGCAGGAAGTAGTTGTACCAGGATACAACTTCAGGGTGCATTGGTGACCCTGTCTTAGGATATAGCGGGTTGGATAATGGATGGATGGATGGATGGAGAGTGACACACAAGTCAAAGTTCTACATAATATACATGCATGTGACTTTAGAAGAATGAGTAGCTTCCCTATTAAATACATTCTGCACAAAAAATTATGTGAAACTAGCCAACCCGCGGCGTACCATACGCCGCATATTCAGGCCGGTTTTTTAATGATTTTTAAGCACAGGGAGAAAATTAACATTTGAAAAATCGGTAATGTAATAAATCAGCAAGAAAAGCAACATTGTAACAATGCACGGGACGAACCAACACACAATCGTCCGCAACTGAAAACTGGCGGACCGCCATCGCGCCTTCTCCTCCCAGGCGGTGGGATGGGGGTGGACGGCGCTGAGGCGCGGAGGGTGGAACGGGAGGAGAGGAGAAGGACGTCCACTTCGCTCCCTCTGTCATGCTAGTCTGCCGATTTCTCGTTCAGTATGCACTGCCCGCTCATGTGCCCACCTCCAACTCGTCACTTGAGTCGTTGTCGTCTTTGCACAGTCCAGATGCACCTGCGACTCGCGTCTTCCGTGTTCCTGCAGGAGCATCTAAGACGACGTATGTTTGTCGCGGATGCGAATTGCTGTATGTGGCGTGTAAAACAGTTTGCTATGGTGCACGCGGTTGTGCGTCGTAACCGAAAACTCGGTTTTTAAAGACTGCTTACTTCACTGTGTTTTAACCTCAGTTGTAAAGGATTGTTTTAAGGATCCCATGGGATACCCCTCGCAAACCGTTTTACACACTGCATATGGCGATTCACCTCCGGGAGAAACATGCCTCGGAGGTGCGTGTGGCCTCTACGACAGACGAATATAAATTACGCCGTTTTTTCTGTGTCGTCGCGTCCGAGTTGGTGGCCGTGGCTCTGCGAGTTGTCGTCGTATCCAATGTTCTTGGAGTTGGCGGGCGTGGCTCCTTCCTGCGTGCGCCATAGGTGTCTTACTTGGTCGGCGGCTTAGTGAATCCACGCCCCTTCCGGCGTGCTTTCCATGGGTGTCTTGCCTTAGTGAATTATATATATATATATAGATATATAGATACTCTTCTGACAAATCTCCTCCAAAGACTCGTCTCCTTCAAAAGCAGGAAGTAGTTATACCAGGATACAGCTTCAGAGTATATTGGTGTCCTGAAGCATTGCTGTTGCAAAACTAAAAATGGGAAATAATTAACCAGCTGACAAGACATAGAATAATAAAATTTGAATAGATTTGTAGTGATGCAGAACTTAAGAATTTGTCTAGTGATAACATGTGTGTTACTACCCTTATCAAATGTATACTGCAGTTCAAAGTAAACAGTTTTAAAATCCCAGTGTTACTAGAGTCATAGTGTCTGTAGGTAGCATATACTTAAGTCTGTTAACACCCCCGGTGTTAACATGAATACAGTCTTTAAATTACAATCTTACACTCCATAAACACCAGTGAGTGTTTAACACACAACTTGTTACTTGAAACGTTTATGAAATTCCTCAGTTATGCACATTTGCTCTTATATTTTGTTCTAGTAGTTCTTATAAGGGCGGCATGGTGGCGCAGTTTTGGCGCTGCTGCCTCGCAGTTAGGAGACCCTTAAGGGTTCGCTTCCCGGGTCCTCCCTGCGTGGAGTTTGCATGTTCTCCCCGTGTCTGCGTGGGTTTCCTCCCACAGTCCAAAGACATGCAGGTTAGGAGCATTGGCGATCCTAAATTGTCCCTACTGTGTGTGTGTGTGTGTGTGCGCCCTGTGGTGGGCTGGCACCCTGCCCGGGGAGTTGTTTCCTGCCTTGCGGGCTAGGATTGGCTCCAGCAGAAGTGACCCTATAGTTAGGATATAGCAGGTTGGATAATAGATGGATAGTTCTGATAACTTTAAAGTTGTTAAACATTGGGAGAAGTCATGAATAACTTATCATTCATATAGTGAAGGGATTAAAAACAAAATACAAGATGTACAGGGGCAGAAAAAAAGAAAAATATCTGTGTGTTTATTTATACATGTTGACTTGTAGCCCTTGATGAGATTAAAGTGCAAGTAAGGATGTTGTAGACATTCCTGTATTATCAGACTCTAAAAGAATATCTGATAACATTCAATGACGAAATATACAAAGATTCTGAAAATCACAATTGGGTAAATACAAATCAATATGCATTCTTACCTGGTTAAGGTAGAAATAGGTTTCTGCCTCTTGAAGGTAGAGCTTTTGTTTCTGCTGTTCTTTCAATCCAGTGAGCATTTCATAAAATATGTGGAAGTTTCTCTCCCCCCTTGCCTGTAATGAGGGAGCATTATAGTTTTGCCGTGGTTATTATTTCCAAAGCATGTGTACTATTAATATTCTGACTGTACTGTAACTAACAAGTGAAAACTGACACCTCAAAGCTATCATGAGGCATGCAGATACAGGGCAATTTGAAGATGTGCAGAGCAGTATACATACAGTAGTACATGTGACTTACAAATATTACAAAAATAGTGGAAAACATTCCTTAGCTTGCACTTACAAGTTTTCAATTAACTAAATAACAAAATTATAGAAAGTGTTTGGATAAACTAAACTTTATTCAGAAGCCAGAAGGCCTTATTTGATTAATCAGCCTAACTTTTCATGTCTGCCGAGGCAGAGGTCAGATTATTTTGTGGCTTAAGTTTTATCAGTCTAGATTTTTTAATTCATAGTTTTAAATTCTTCTGTATTGTACATTCCTAATTGCAATCCCTTTGTTTGCAAACTATTTTCTTTTTGTTTAAATAGTGATTCTGTGAATTTGTTATTAAGTGGGCTTGTTATTAGAATGGACCTTAATAGTTTTAGTTCAAGTCAACATCAGATTTATTGGTATGTGTACACAGTTGCAAGACATTCTTACCATCCATACGTTAAATAGAGCAAGAGACGATAGACAAAAGCGAAGTATACTTGTGCTGTTCTTTTATTATGTAATATACATACAGTATATATAGTTCAGCCTATATACATCGGACTTCCAATACAACTCAGACTCCTGCCGCGTGCAAAAGTTCGCTGACGACACTGCTATCGTGGGCGGCATCAGGAGTGGGCAGGAGGAGGAGTATGGGAAGCTAATCAAGGACTTTGTTAAATGGTGTGACTCAAACCACTTACACCTGAACACCAGCAAAACCAAGGAGCTGGTGGTGGATTTTAGGAGGACCAGGCCCCTCATGGACCCCGTGATCATCAGAGGTGACTGTGCAGAGGGTGCAGACCTATAAATACCTGGGAGTGCAGCTGGATGATAAATTGGACTGGACTGCCAATACTAATGCTCTGTGCAAGAGAGGACAGAGCCGACTATACTTCATTAGAAGGCTGGCGTCCTTCAACATCTGCAATAAGATGCTGCTGATGTTCTATCAGACGGTTGTGGTGAGCGCCCTCTTCTACGCGGTGGTGTGCTGGGTGGGCAGAAGAAGGACAAACTGGTGAGGAAGGCAGGCTCTACTGTAGACACGGAGCTGGGCAGTTTGACATCCGTGGCAGAGCGACGGGCGCTGAGCAGGCTCCTGTCAATCATGAAGAATCCACTGAACAGGATCATCTCCAGACAGAGGAGCAGCTTCAGCGACAGACTGCTGTCACCATCCTGCTCCACTGACAGACTGAGGAGACCCCACACTATGTGAGTCTTCAATTCCACCCGGGGGGGTAAACTTTATTATACAAAGTTATTATCTGTTATACTTCCATTGTTATCTCTCTTTAATTTAATATTGTTCTTTATCAGTATGCTGCTGCTGGAGTGTGTGAATTTCCCTTTGGGATTAATAAAGTATCTCTCTATCTATATATTTTGTGATCACTTGGGGGTCATCACAGAGCTCCAAACCCCATTCAAGTCCTGGGCTGAAATACATTTTTCATTTCACAAAGTCCCTTATATCACAGGCCTCTTCCACAACTCAGTCTCTTTTCTTTTTCTTGTCTTTTCATCCTTCACTCCTTGCAGACAAGCTTTGTTCTTCCTCCACCCCCGACTTCCTGGACAAAGTGGAGGGCTCCCATTTAATCCTGACCTGGGAGTACTTCTGGCGTCAAAACCATCATCTCTGGGATGCACTTCCAGGTCAGATGGAAGTACCCTGGAACAGAGGATTCATCTCACGACAGCTTCCCCCTTGGTGTCCTCACGGAACTCAACAGGGCAGCCCTATGGAACCACAATCACAACTCCCATGCTGTCCTGCAGCGTTCCAGTTAGGATACTGGTCAATTCATGACTATATATAAAGTCGCTTTTGGTCTAACACTGAAATGAAAGACATGACAGACAAGACGCTTGTACTTTCAGTTTTGTGATCACAATTTAGAGGTCACCAGTCTAATCAGCAGCTGTCAGGTACAGCTTATACAGACAGGCCAAATGGACTAATCTCACATCTAATAATAATAATAATACATTTTATTTATATAGCGCCTTTCCCATGCTCAAGGCACTTACAGAATATAACAATGAATGGCTGGGTATACAGTGTATAGCATTGTACAAACCAGATAAATGAATAAATGAAGAGTACGACAGTGAATTCAGAGAAAGCCTAACAGATAACATAATTGATGGTCTGCACACACACATACCGGCTACACGAGCGTCTTGACAGAGAGGTAAACTGAGAGAAGGGGAATGAAGTCAAGTAGAGCTGAAAGCCTTCCCGAACAGAGGAGTTCGGAGTTGTTTCTTAAAAGAATTCATGGAGTCAGCTGACCTGATTAATTTCAGTAGGTCATTCCAGAGTCTGGGCGCTATGGAGCTGAAGTCCCTGCTGTCACCCATGGAGTGTAGATTAGTGTGGGGTTCAACAAGATGGCCAGAATCAGAGGACCTTAGTGGGTGGGCAGGCACATACATAGTGATGGAGAAGGTCACTGATGTAGTTTGGCGCGAGGTTATTTAAGGCTTTGTAGGTTATTAGTAGGATTTTATATTCGATTCTGTAAGACACGGGGAGCCAGTGAAGACGGAGCAGGATGGGTGTGGTGTGGTTCGAGTCAGGACTCTTACAGCAGAGTTTTGAATAAGCTGGAGCTGTGACTTCCCTATACACTTACCTGGAATACCACCCTGGACTTCTCTAGAAGATACTGTGACAGTGACGATCCCACCAAAACACCACTATAAAGACAAAAACAGAACAATATAGAAACTTAGATCATAGGCTTCCTGAATTAATGGGACGATTTGTTAAAAAAAAGGGTTTTGAGAAATTCTAGAGGTTATTTTTTATGGGCTGTATAATATTAATTAATTCATCTGATTTTCTATGGTGCTCTTCACAGAGTGCAGGCTCAAAGAAGGTGCTCAAAATTTATAGTTAATCCTAGTATGTTTTACATCAACAATATTCATCCATCCATCAATTTTGCAACCTACTGAATCATAGCATAAAAACAGATTACGGCCAAAAAAACATTTTAAATTGTAACAACTTAAAAAATAGATTTACTTCAGTATAAAACAAGTGAATTACACCCAATCATCCATCCATTTTCCAACCCATTGAATCCGAACACAGGGTCACGGGGGTCTGCTGGAGCCAATCCCAGCCAACACAGGGCACAAGGCAGGAACCAATCCCGGGCAGGGTGCCAACCCACCGCAGGACACACACAAACAGACCCACACACCAAGCACACACTAGGGCCAATTTAGAATCGCCAATCCACCTAACCTGCATGTCTTTGGACTGTGGGAGGAAACCCACGCAGACACGGGGAGAACATGCAAACTCCACACAGGGAGGACCTGGGAAGCGAACCCGGGTCTCCTAACTGCGAGGCAGCAGTGCTACCACTGCGCCACCGTGCCGCCCCAACAATATTCAGCCTATATGAAATACACAATTAAACTGCAATTTCAAATTGACTACCATTAAGAGTCATGATAATATGAAATCCATTAACATTATAATTTTGATGTGGTCACAGAAGGAACCAAACACTCCAGTGAACAGCATTTCTGGAGAAAATAAAACACAAGCGAGTTTACAGGCAGTTATTTCAGATAAAAAGTCGCTTTTTTGGACCGAGACACAGTGTTTCTGTAGTCAACGCCACTCCATTGTACTTTAGAGGGACAACACAATTACTGAAATGATTAATCAAAGGTTACACGGTACAATTATGGTATAGATTAACACTGGGAAATTGTGAATTTATAAATACCTTTCAGTATAAACATCACACCCAGGCATTTTACTTTCTCATTATGGTGCAGCTGTTTACACCTTATAATAATAAATATGAGCTGGCAGATGACCTGATTCATTCTGAGTCACAAAGTCAGTGGTGGAGACTGAACCTGGGAATCACTGGGTGCCACACTGCCTACCTGCCTGCCAGGTCATCTCTGGCTTTGTTGCCCAAGTTAGGCCTCTTATGTGCTTTCTGTTCATCTGAGCAGAGCCAATGGCTTTATTTTCTGTAAGTATAATGAAATTGCTGCTTACAGCTTCATTACAAATTACGGAATTCAGATGTCATCATTGTGAAGATAGCTGCCCACACTACTTTCAGTATTCATTCCATCTGACCTGTGGGATTCAAATTAAAATGTAGCTTTTTCTTTTTATTTTCCAAATGATACAGGCTGGGCCCAGAGGCGTAGCCAGGGTTTTCAGTGCCCGGGGAAAACTGAAGATTTAGCGCCACCTACTGTTTGCCAAAATACAATGGGGAAGGGAAAGAAAATTTTTAAAAATGTATTTAAAATAATAGTATTAAAAAAAAAAAATTCATATAAGTCTCCGAAAATGATAACGCCACCTCGTGTTCTTTAAAATCTAAATCCGTCGTTAGTTTTTGTAAGAAAAAATTAGTTTTCCGCATTTAAAAATGATTTTAAATAAAGTACATAGCAAATTATAAAGCAAAATAATTATATATTTATAAAAACTGCATTACTTTCAATTTATTTGTACAAAAATATGATGGAGAAACGTCTAGACTTTTGCAGCCATCTACTAGAATACTTCACCACAGCCCAATCAATTTTCTATCAAACACATAAACACAAATCACTTGGCACACAGAAATAGCGTTTGCAACAACTTAGACAGACAATGATACCCTAATGCCTCATGTCAGTCGCGCGACCAGTTTAATAACGTCAGAAATGTTTCTGGGTGGGAGTCAAGCATGTTAGAGTAGTGGAGGGGATAAATTATTGTCTGTTGGGTATATAGAACTAATACGTGCTTCAAAATCAGAAAGAGTCAAAAAAACAACGGAAAAAAATCTCCTCATACTGATGGAGTGATGGACTGACGATGCAAATGATTTACTTTTTAGTGCATTTAAGAACGGAAAACATTTCATTCTAAAATTTCGTAACATCAATTTGCCGCCCCCGGAGACAAATGTCCCCCCTTGCCCCTACGCTACGCAACTGGGTGGGCCACAGAAAAGTTGCCCGCCTCCAATACTGGTGCCATGCTCTTTGGAGGAGGCCATAGCCACTTCACGACCAGAGGATTGGCATTTGGTGTGCTGGTGTCAGGAATACCAATAGTGGGCCCAGTTTTCTTCAGATCATCTGTGAATACCGCGGTTTACCTGGACATCTTTGAACAATTTTATGAGCAACACACACCAGAAGAAAAAATGCACTGCTTTTTCCAACAAGATGGGGCAACATGCCACACCTCACACGACTCACTGGCACGGGTCCATGAACGGTTTACAGAGGAGCGAACTGTGAGCAAGGGGGTTATGGCCTCCAAGTTCTCCAGACTTGTCCACATGCGATTTTTATCTGTGGGGAAATTTAAAGCAGAATGTGTATGGCAACAATCCACATACCCTGGATGAACTCCATTAAAACATCACCAACACTCTCCACAGCATCACTGCTGAAGAGCTGCAAGCAGTGAGAGCCAACGTGCTCCGATGTGCCCAAAGGTGTACAGACGTGAATGGGGACCACTTTCAGCATCTGTTGTAACTTGTGGGTAAGTGAATAAAAACAACCCACTTGCTCGTTCATCTCGTCATCCTATCGCTGGAGGCGGGCTACTTTTACGTGGCCCACCCTGTACTTGAGCAACCAGTACTACCCCCAGTTACACAGACAATACAGGCTCTCACAATACATGCCTATCAACATGCTTCAGATTACTTACTTCAATATATGAATGTGCAGATATTTCCCAAAGCGGCTAGAATTGTCATTTAGGATTGTTTTGGCATTTCCAAAACTCTCAAGAATGGAAAAAATTTCAGTGGGCTGAAGGAATAAACACAGAATATGTTTTAAAAGAGTAAACAAAAGTATTGTAGTACATTTATTTAAAAAAAAAAAAACTTAAGTATGCATGTTAGGCTTACTACATAACTATTTTTAAGTTTGAATTTTGAAAATGTTTATGCATGATAAAATAACAAATGTGTATTTTTGTACCCTCAGTATGACAGATTTCAATAATTTGCTAAAAAGGCTTTTTTACATTATAGAATGTCATAACAAATATTTACTTCTAACATGGCACTTGTCCATCAGATTCATTCATATTGTTTTTAAAAAGTGTGGATTTTCATTACATATTTATTTTTTAGAATGCTACATACCTTAAAAATAGAATTATTTCATTTATTAAATAAAGTAAATGCAGTTACCACTGCACTGACTGACCTGGTGGATGCCATCTTGCTCTTGGTAGATTTTGCTCATATACTGTATAATCATTTTGGCTGCCTCAGTCTTGCCAGAGCCACTTTGCCCACTAAAGAAAAATGCAGGCAAAGTTTATTATTTTTACCATCTGAGCAATGATAGGGAACACATAGGACATCAGGCGGAGTGGTGGCTCAGAGGCCCGGGATCTGCACTGGCAGTCGGAAGGATGCCGGTTTGAAACCCGTAAATGTTCTGTTGGGTCTTTGAGCAAGGCTCTTAACCTGCAAGTGCTGAGCGCATTGCGTAGTGAGAAAAGCGCTATATAAATCCAAAGAGTTTTTTATTTTTAAAGGAGCAGTGCACACCACAGCTGGAATTTTCATAAACAGTTTCCCTCGCCATTACTTTATTATGTTCAGAACAGTGAAGCTAAGCCAGTCATATTGTACCTTGTGTATTCCTGAAACATTATTGAGGAAACGTTAAATCAGTGACACATTGGAGACCTTGCAAGTGGACACTGTAGCTTACTGCATTATAGCATTCTAATGTATGCCCTAGATAGATAGACAGATAGACATAGATAGACAGAGATAGATAGACTTTAATTTTAGCATAGTAGGCAGGATAGATAGATAGATAGACTTTATCTATCCTGCCTACTATGCTAAAAGTCTATCTATCTATCCTGCCTACTATGCTAAAAGTCTATCTATCTATCCTGCCTACTATGCTAAAAGTCTATCTATCTATCCTGCCTACTATGCTAAAAGTAAAGTCTATCTATCTATCTATCCTGCCTACTATGCTAAAAGTAGATAGACTTATTTTAGCATAGTAGGCAGGATAGATAGATAGACTTTACTTTTAGCATAGTAGGCAGGATAGATAGATAGATACTTTATTAATCCCAAGGGGAAATTCACATACTCCAGCAGCAGCATACTGATAAAGAACAATATTAAATTAAAGAGTGATAAAAATGCGGGTATAATATACAGTATTCCAATTATCCATCTATACTGAATTAAACTTTATACATGTTGCAGTCTTTCCATTCTAGTTGTATCAGTATAATAAAATACAAAAGCAATATAATGTACACAAATGCGCTTATCTTTGCATATAGATGTTAATAATTTCAAGCTACATTTGCATTTAAAACTTTGCAAATCAAAATGTGATCAGTGGTTCATTGTGGCTGCTGTAGTCTACTGAGACTGGCATCATGAGCACAGGATCAAAACTGGCATTTCTTCAGGTAGTAATTAACGCCTCACATTGGCTCTGTAGCAATAGCAGCTCTTTGCAGTTTCCATACATTAGATGTTGAGTGAGAGATTTCCTTAAGGCAGGGGTCCTCAATCCCAGTCCTGGAGGGCCGCAGTGGCTGCAGGTTTTTGTTCTAACCCAGTTGCTTAATTAGAAAGCAATTATTGCCGATAATTTAATTTCATGGCTTGTTTGTGCTTTAACTCTGCTATGTCAGATCATTCTCATATCCTCGATTTTCTTCTGCTTTCTAAGGATCTCATCCAAATGTTTTGAAGGCCAAAATGGACGAGTAATTATCAGTCATTCACTTTTTTCTCTTCACTTTCCTTCTAAGTATTTAATTAAACCCAATAGTGCCTGATAAACACACGCCGGTGTAAATGGTAACAAGCTAAATGGAGTAATGCTGCTCATTTTGTCATTTGCATAATATTGCTAATTAGGAGCAATAAAAAAAAACCAAGAATACAGCTGTTTAAGACTAAAATAAGCAATAAGGGTTCAAAATCTTAATTGAGCGAGACAACTAAAGTGAAGCAGGAGTGTCACTTGAGCAATAAGGGCTTCTTATTAAGCAATTGGGTTGGAGCAAAAACCTGCAGCCACTGCGGCCCTCCAGGACCGTTAGAGGACCCCTGCTTTAAGTCACGGATTGGCCATCCATCCTATAAACAGCACGTTGTGGACTTTCTTTCAGCTTTCTCTTGTGATGCACATGACACCTCGCTCTTCAATTGTTCTTTTATCAAACAGCAAGGCTCTGGTCTTAGTTAATGACAAAAACGAAATAGGGAAAAGAATTATGTAACACTCTTATGCTTTACTTAATACAGGACAGGTGTAAAAAGGCTGAAACATATAGAAATGTTACATGCAGCAGAAAAATGGCAGGACCTCAATAGAGGTGAAGGTGAAAGGAGCTAAGCCATTGACTCCTAGAAGTATTGCTCTAGGGACTGCTTTGTTTGGCTTTTCAAGTACAACTGTGAAATAATTCCAAATTTTTACATCTCTTTTCCGATGAATAACCAAAAAAACAGGTTTGTAGCCAAAAGTGAAAAAGACGTCAAACACGCTGGTGAAACACATAAAGAGAAGAACAAACTCTGGATAAGATGCCAGTCCAGTTCAGTCCACACACTCACTCGCTCTCTTTAGGGTAATTCAGAGTCATTCACCATCCTAATGAGCATGTCGTTGGGATGTGGGAGCAAACTGAAATACTCAGAGAAATCTCAAACAAACACTGGGAATACTATTAAAACAGACACCCAGTTTATAATTTCAATTAACTTACCTGATTATAATACACATCTGCTGGTCAGAAGTCTGGGACTGACAGTATACTGTATCAGCTATAGCAAAGATATGCCTAAAAAATATATTAATAGTGTTATTATATATACTGTATGTGCATACATTCACAAAATAAATATTATATGCATACGTATACACAATAATGTGTTAAAGGTCATGGTAAAAATCTCTGGGATAGAATTTGTAAGGCAGCCGTACCTTTCCTATATTGCAGTGAAGCACACAGACCTAAAAATACTCCAGAAACCAAGCTGATGATACCAAACGGTATGAAAGGGAGTGAAAGAGTTAAAGGGATTTCTTGGCAACTCAGGCATCACAAAACCACAATAAAAGGCTACAATGTTCAAAAACAAAAGACTTGCTCTCCATGAGCAAAATGTTACAAAGTAGCTTGGACAACATCAGAAAATATACAGACATACATTCTCTCAAACTGGACACTGTGCAGCGCTCCATAATGAATTAAAAGTCACTGTTTTGCGTTATTTGTTCATTCAGAGTTTATTTTCCTTGACAATCTTATGATATTCACTATGAAAAATAATAATGCACAGTTGTTAGAACATTAGAGCCCTCTGGACGAGAACAAGCCATATAGCACCACAAAGCTCGCCAGTCCTATCAGCTTATTTCTTCCAAAAAAACATCAAGTCGAGTTTTGAAAGTCCCTAATGTCTTACTGTCCACCACACTACCTGGTCGCTTATTCCAAGTGTCTATCGTTCTTTGTGTAAAGAAACACTTCCTAATGTTTGTGTGAAATTTACCCTTCACAAGTTTCCAACTGTGTCCCTGTGTTCTTGATGAACTCACTTTAAAATAACCGTCTCGATCCACTGGACTGATTTCCTTCATCATTTTAAACACTCCAGTCAGGTCTCCTCTTAATCTTCTTCTGCTTAAACTTTAAAGGCTCAGCTCTTTTAATCTTTCCTCATAATTCAACCCCTGTAGCCCTGGAATCAGCCTTGTCGCTCTTCTCTAGACCTTCTCTAGGGCTGCTATGTCTTTATGGAGACCCAAACTGCACCCAGGACTCCAGATGAGGCCTCACCAGTGTGTTATAAAGTTGAGCAGAACCTCCTGTGACTTGTACTCCACACGTCAAGGCGCTATATAACATGACAGTCTGCTAGCGTTCATAATGGCTTCTGAACACTGCCAGTCGATAGCTTAGAGTCCACTATGACTCCTAAATCCTTCTCATAAGATGGACTCTCGATTTTCCGACTAACCATTGTGTATTCAAACCTAACATTTTTACTTCCTATTTGTAATTCTTTACATTTACTGACATTAAATTTCATTGTCCACAAATCTGCCCAAGCCTGTGTGCTGTCCAAGTCCTTCTGTGATGATATAACGGATGCCAAATTATCTGCTAATCCACCTGTTTTAGTATCATCTGTAATCTTAACCAGCTTGTTACTTATATTCCTATCTAAATCATTTATATACTAGCCATGTGCGCCTAACTACGTTTCGCGTGTTAAAGTTGTCTGTGAAGGGCTCCCTGTTTAAACGCGGCTGCCAGTCGTGAACCGAGCCCTTCGTCACACAGCATTATGATTTTTTATAAGGGAAACAAAATTACAAAAGAAAACCCTTGGACATTGATTGGATAGGAACGGCCTACTTGGAATCACTGTCCGAATAGTAATTATGTGGTGGTGTAGGAGCATTTCTGCTTCTGTCCGTTCACAGTCCGTCTCGTTTTCACGACACTGTCGTTTCCTCTCACGATGTCTTCTCAACCTTTCTCCAATCTCGCAGGTTGCTTTATGGCAATCCAAAGAGTAAGGCAATATACACGGAGCAATGGTTATAAAAGGGGGACACATAGGTATCCAGGCTCTTTAAAGCATAAATAGGGATCACTTCACTGACATGTGAGCAAGCCACGGTACAACTGTGAGATGCGCAGCACTCGCCGGCTACAACGTAACAATAATAATTTCCGGAACGTGCTGTTACGTTGTCATTCATTTTACCCACTGTCTTTCTTTCATTCATATGTTACGTAGGCACGTACCTTTTTATCTTCGGCAATCTCATTCTCTAACCAGGCCTCAGGAGCTAACCAGCGTAACACTGTCCACCACCCCCCTTTCGTTATTCCGGCACATTGTTGACATCCGTGAGTAACAACAACGTACTAAACTGGAAGGTGGTCTCCGCATGTGTGGAATTCGCAGACAAACAAAGATCAAGATTTAAAAGAAGATCTCTTTAGTTAATTTAAAGCACAACAATTTGTTTAGTTTGAATGTCTGTGTTTTGAGGTGTGACTGGAGTACTACAGTCTTCAGCAGTATAAGCCTGGAGGAGATTCTTAATGCAATGCCTATGTTTTAGCTGTCTCTCTACTGCCATCTAGTGCTTCTTCTTCTAATTCATTCGCGGACAAACAAAGATCAAGATCCAAATGAAGATTATATATAGAGATACTAGCCGAAGCCCGCCGTAGCATACGGCGGTGTAAGAATAGGAACGGAAAACGGTGAGAAAGGAATTCAGTATAACAAAGGCTTAGGAAACCACCCTCGCAGTATAATGAAAATAGCAAGGAGCGAAACCAATGTCAATGGCCGAGAGGGTACCTTCCTGTAGCAGGCTACGGAAAACATAGACATATATAGATAGACGCCGCATTCACTGTATTGCCCAGTCGACACGATAAGTCAGCGCATCCGCCCTATTGCGAGTGGTAAAAGTGCCATTTAAACTAATACAGGTAGACGTGGAAACTGGGTTTTCTGATGAAAAAACAATAACGTTTAAAACAGTATCGTTTACATACAACAGATTTTGGTGAATCGTTTATATTTATATATCGTTTATTTATATCCATTTATACACTAAATGCGTGCGTATCCCATGGTCTTGGAGTTGGTGGGCGGGGCTCTCTGTCTTGCGTGCGGTGTAAAGTCAACGTGGCTCAGAGGTGCATGTGGACTTTTGCACAGATGAAAGTGACTGAGGCTGTGTTTGGGGAGTTGTTGCGTGCTTTGAGAGCGATGCTGGACTCGGGAGGACGGTTACAGTTGGCATGCGTGGCTCTGTCGTGCGTATCCCATGACGCGGTAGGAGGGTTAGAGTTGGCGGGCGGGGCTCTGTCAAGTGTATCCAATGGTCTTAGAGTTGGCGGGCGGGGTTCTGTCTTGTTTGCGCTCAGCATCTTGTGTGCCCTTAGTGAATTATATATATAGATTAAAAATAGCAGCAGCCCCAGCACTGCCCCCTGCTGGTCACCACTCTTAACATCGGCCAATTCTGATGAGGTAAATCGCACCATCACCCTCTGCTTCCTATGTCTGAGCCAATTCTGCACCCACCTAAAAACATCACCCTGAACTCCCACTTCTTTTAGCTTGATGCCCACCCTCTCATGTGGCACTTGGCAACTACTTTTTTTGTGGCACTTTGCATAGCTAGGTAGACCAATTTTATACATATAACCTCTTTTATAGACAACATCATCCAAAGAATGAAAGATTAATATTACAATTATTTACATCATGTCCTGTAATATGATGGCATTGATGTACTTTAGCCGTTTGTGTTTCGGAATGACTGTTCAAGGGCTCGGACTGTGAAAAGATATCAATATACATAACTTTATGAAAATTGTATATTGTAAAAAACACCTATTGGATTTTTCCAGCACTTTCTTGGGACATACTTCCCAAAACAAAAGACCAGAAAAATAATTCATATTTTGGAAAAAAAAGTAAAATAAAATAAAAATAAATTACAATCTAGGGTTATTCATTAAAATAATATGCTTATAAGATTTTCAATTAGGGCGGCACGGTGGCGCAGTGGTAGTGCTGCTGCCTCGCAGTTAGGAGACCTGGGTTCGCTTCCCGGGTCCTCCCTGCGTGGAGTTTGCATGTTCTCCCCGTGTCTGCGTGGGTTTCCTCCGGGCGCTCCGGTTTCCTCCCACAGTCCTAAGACATGCAGGTTAGGTGGATTGGTGATTCTAAATTGGCCCTAGTGTGTGCTTGGTGTGTGTGTGTGTGTGTGTGTCCTGCGGTGGGTTGGCACCCTGCCCAGGATTGGTTCCTGCCTTGTGCCCTGTGTTGGCTGGGATTGGCTCCAGCAGACCCCCGTGACCCTGTTCGGATTCAGCGGGTTGGATAATGGATGGATGGATGGATTTTCAATTAAAAAAGAAATGTTTAGAATTCTTTAGCTCTTTGTCAAGCATTAAACTAGATTACTGTATAAATTGTAGTGAGAAGTCAAGCAAAATGACCCCTTTTATTGGCTCACTAAAAAGATTACGATATGCAAGCTTTCGAGGAAACTTGGGCCCCTTCTTCAGGCAAGATGTAATGGCTAACACGGTACAACACCCTAGTACTACATCCATCCATCCATTATCCAACCCGCTATATCCTAACTACAGGGTCACGGGGGTCTGCTGGAGCCAATCCCAGCCAACATAGGGTGCAAGGCAGTAAACAAACCCTGGGCAGGGTGCCAGCTCACCGCAGGGCGCACACACAGACCAAGCACACAGTAGAGACAATTTAGGATCGCCAATGCACCTAACCTGCATGTCATTGGACTGTGGGAGGAAACCGGAGCACCCGGAGGAAGAACATGCAAACTGCACTCAGGAAGGACCCAGGAAGTGAACCTGGGTCTCCTAACTGTGAGGCAGCAGTGCTACCCACTGCGCCACCATGCCACCCAGTACTACATACAATACAATTTATTTTTGTATAGCCCAAAATCACACAAGAAGTGGAGCAATGGGCTTTAACAGGCCCTGCCTCTTGACGGCCACCCAGCCTTGACTCTCTAAGAAGACAAGAAAACACTCCCCCAAAAAAAAACAAAAAAAAAAAAAAAAAACCTAGTAGGGAAAAAATAGAAGAAACCTCAGGAAAGGCAGTTCAAAAACAGACCCCTTTCCAGGTAGGTTGGGAGGGCAGTGGGTGTCAAAAAGAAAAAGGGGGTCAATACAATACACACATACAGTATAAAAAATAAAAAATGTACAAGTATGGAGTAGAATTTAACAGTAGATGATATCCCATAATATGATTTGGATTTGTTTAGAGTCCTGGAGAGCTCAGCCATCAAGCCGCCTCCCCCAATTGGCCATTCCACAGCTGAGTCAGTACTGGGCCAGCCAATCTGATGAAAGGACCCTTCTACCCCACAATTCCTGCAATCCTCCAATCAGGGATGACTTTACCTTAGGCAGGCAAAACAACTTGGCATCCAGCAGACCCCCCGTGACCCTGTAGTTAGGATAAAGCGGGTTGGATAATGGATGGCCTACATGTATAAAGTGTGAAATCCAGGAAATGCAGCTTTCATTTTTAAAGCCTGTCCTGTGCAAACTCTGCTTTTTATTTTTTTAATTGACTCACTTTAAGAGTTTGCAGTCAAAGGAAGAAAAATACAATCACATACAGAACATACTTAATACAAATAGGAAAAACAAGAATATATAACACAAACAAGAAACTCAAGAGCATGTGTGCTTGAATATTGATGAATAGGATTTAGTAAAATTATATAAAATATTCACATTATATAATACTCAGTATTTCAGTCCACGAAAGCATTTCTGTAAGAGAGTTAGTTACACATAGCAGTACTCACGGGGGATTAAGAGAGAGCATCTTTCCATGATAGATTTCTCGGATTTCATCACTGTAAACGCCTAGCTTCTTGAAAGGGTTCACAGAAAGCAGAAGATTCCCAATATAGGTCTAAAAACAAAGGAAATGGATGGAAGTAGACTAATCCAGATATATAATATATATACAGTATATTATATATATATACATATATATATACATATACATACATATATATATACATACATATATATACATATATATATATATATATATATATATATATATATATATATATATATATATACACACACACACACACAGTACAGGCCAAAAGTTTGGCCACACCTCCTCATTCAATGTGTTTTCTTTATTTTCATGACCATTTACAGCACTCCATCACTCTCCTTCTTGGTCAAATAGCCCTTACACAGCCTGGAGGTGTGTTTGGGGTCATTGTCCTGTTGAAAAATAAATGATCGTCCAACTAACCTGACTTCTGCACAACACAACTGCTGGTCCCAACCCCATTGATAAAGCAAGAAATTCCACTAAATAACCCTGATAAGGCATACCTGTGAGGTGAAAACCATTTCAGGTTCACTTCAGGTTGAAGCTCATCGAGAGAATGCCAAGAGTGTGCAAAGCAGTAATCAGAGCAAAGGGTGGCTATTTTGAAGAAACTAGAATATAAAACATGTTTTCTGTTATTTCACCTTTTTTTGTTAAGTACATAACTCCACATGTGTTCATTCATAGTTTTGATGCCTTCAGTCATGAAAATAAAGAAAACACATTGAATGAGGAGGTGTGTCCAAACTTTTGGCCTGTACTGTATATATATCTATCTGTGGATTTTACTCTTTGTACCCCTTTATAGGTGGTGCTTAAGTCATTGCATGAAAATGAAATATGATTACAGTTATATTTAATAACGCACCACGTAACAACCTAACAAATGTTCAAAGAAAACAGCGGCATCGCATCCAAACGAACGCCATTATAGTAGCTTTGGCATCTGTGCCAGACAGTATTTTAAGATTTTTTAAATTTGTACAATTGGAAATTGGAAATACATTCTATCGCTTACATAAATGCAGTCCCTGTGGAACCTCTTCTTCAAATTGAGAAGCACGGCACTCTCACACACCTCTCTGTAAAGTAATAACAAGTAATCAATTTTTGACTTGCCCGATATCCGTAAAAGTCCTACTGAAGTATGCATAACTGAATGTAAAGATCATTTGTTGCTTCTTAAAAAGGTTCTGAAATGCCAACTGAGGCTGAGCCATTTTGTTAAATTTAGAGAACTTTCTGAGTTACTGGCAAACTCTTTGAGCTCATACCAGAGGGGCACACTTAGATAAGACCAAGTAACAGATGCAACTACTTTTTATCATTTTGTCTCAATGGATTCTTTACGTTATGGTTTTTAATCACATTATCAGGGGATCCCCATAGGATCGTCGTGTGTGGCATCATGCCACTAGCCATTTAATTAGAAGAAAAATCGAATGCTCACTCAAGTAAACAGAGATCTTCCACTTCGTCTACTTCCACAGAAAGTCTCCTACCATCCACATGGACCTTTAAAGAGAAATTGCAAATACGGGAATATCTCGCACATAGGATATTTGGTCATTCATCACACGACCAAACTAAAGAACCATCATTGCCCCAACATAAAAACCAAAAAAAAAAAAAGAAATTCTCTTATATTTCACTAGCTGTTCTACCTGGCTTTGCCCAAAAGAGTGATCAATTATAGATTACATACATGAAATAAATAAAAAGCAGATCTAATACTTATGACCTCCTCATCACAGCTGAAAGACTTGTATTTTTTTATTATTTAACATCTACTGCTTCTGTGCTTATTAAGCCCTTACAAAATTTTATGGTGAAATTAAGTAAGACATTAAGAGAGAGAGAGAGAAGTCATTTTGCAGCAAAGAACAATTTATAAAACAGCATTAATAATTATCTCAATAGATCAGTAATAATATTGAAATTAATTAGAGTATGTAGAAAAGCACCGCAGTTGTAATGTACAGCTAGATTTCTGAGAGACAAATGAGCGCCAGGGCCTCTCGTTCCTTATCTTGGTCCTTCTCGTCAGGTATGATCCTACGCTGACCAGTTACGTGGTTCCCCCTGTCCATCTTCTCCCACTAATCCTCTCCATATTTAAAATATCCTACGAACCCCTCTCTCATTCAGAGACAGACGCCATACCCACTGTTGCTGTGCTCAGCCGGGACACTGGGAAGGACCGGGAGAGGGACTATGCCTGCCCCGGACCACAAGAGGGCAGCCACCTTGGTTTATGTGGGGGCATGGAACCTCAACCCTACAGGGGTTACGGCACTTCCGCCACACCAGGAAGTGCCGCAGGAAGCTCATCAGGAGGCACCTGGAGCACGTCCGGGTGGACATATAAGGGGCCGTCTCCCTCCAGTCATCAGCTGGAGTCGGGTGGAAGAGGACGAAGCTCAAAGGAGAAGAGTGGAGGCGGCAAAGAGAGAACTTAGGAAAAGCCCGGACTTGACAGTGTGTGGTGCAGGGACACTGGGTTGTGTGCGGGACTTGGACTTTTGTAAATAGTAGTGTAATAAACGTGTGTGGTGCTTGAACCATTGGTGTCTGCCTGTCTGTGCCAGGGCTGGGCTTCCACACCACCCACATTAGGAATTCCCCCAAGTCTTTGAAATGGATCATCAAACCAGGACAATCCATCCATTCTATCCATCCATCCATCCATCCTCTTCCGCTTATCCGAGGTCGGGTCGCGGGGGTAGCAGCTTAAGGAGAGAAGCCCAGACTTCCCTCTCCCCGGCCACTTCTTCCAGCTCTTCCGGGAGAATCCCAAGGCGTTCCCAGGCCAGCCGGGAGACATAGTCCCTCCAGCGTGTCCTGGGTCTTCCCCGGGGCCTCCTCCCGGTTGGACGTGCCCGGAACACCTCACCAGGGGGGCATCCAGGAGGCATCCTGATCAGATGCCCGAGCCACCTCATCTGACTCCTTTCGATGCGGAGGAGCAGCGGCTCTACTCTGAGCCCCTCCCGGATGACTGAGCTCCTCACCCTATCTTTAAGGGAAAGCCCAGACACCCTGCGGAGGAAACTCATTTCAGCCGCTTGTATTCGCGATCTCGTTCTTTCGGTCACTACCCATAGCTCATGACCATAGGTGAGGGTAGGAACGTAGATCGACTGGTAAATTGAGAGCCTTGCCTTACGGCTCAGCTCTTTTTTCACCACGGCAGACCGATGCAGAGCCCGCATCACTGCGGATGCCGCACCGATCCGCCTGTCGATCTCACGATCCATTCTTCCCTCACTCGTGAACAAGACCCCGAGATACTTAAACTCCTCCACTTGGGGCAGGATCTCGCCCCCAACCCTGAGAGGGCACTCCACCCTTTTCCGGCTGAGGACCATGGTCTCGGATTTGGAGGTGCTGATTCTCATCCCAGCCGCTTCACACTCAGCTGCGAACCGCTCCAGAGAGAGCTGAAGATCACGGCCTGATGAAGCAAACAGGACAACATCATCTGCAAAAAGCAGTGACCCAATCCTGAGTCCACCAAACCGGACCCCTTCAACACCCTGGCTGCGTCTAGAAATTCTGTCCATAAAAGTTATGAACAGAATCGGTGACAAAGGGCAGCCCTGGCGGAGTCCAACTCTCACTGGAAACGGGCTCGACTTACTGCCGGCAATGCGGACCAAGCTCTGACACCGGTTGTACAGGGACTGAACAGCTCTTATCAGGGGGTCCAGTACCCCATACTCCCGGAGCACCCCCCACAGGACTCCCCGAGGGACACGGTCGAACGCCTTTTCCAAGTCCACAAAGCACATGTAGACTGGTTGGGCAAACTCCCATGCACCCTCCAGGACCCTGCTAAGGCTGTAGAGCTGGTCCACTGTTCCGCGACCAGGACGAAAACCACACTGTTCCTCCTGAATCCGAGGTTCGACTATCCGACGGACCCTCCTCTCCAGAACCCCCGAATAGACTTTTCCAGGGAGGCTGAGGAGTGTGATCCCTCTATAGTTGGAACACACCCTCCGGTCCCCCTTTTTAAAGAGGGGGACCACCACCCCAGTCTGCCAATCCAGAGGCACTGTCCCCGATGTCCATGCGATGTTGCAGAGACGTGTCAACCAAGACAGTCCTACAACATCCAGAGCCTTAAGGAACTCCGGGCGTATCTCATCCACCCCCGGGGCCCTGCCACCAAGGAGTTTTTTGACCACCTCGGTGACTTCAGTCCCAAAGATGGGAGAGCCCACCTCAGAGTCCCCAGGCTCTGCTTCCTCATTGGAAGGCATGTTAGTCGGATTGAGGAGGTCTTCGAAGTACTCCCCCCACCGACCCACAACGTCCTGAGTCGAGGTCAGCAGCGCACCATCCCCACCATATACGGTGTTGACACTGTACTGCTTCCCCTTCCTGAGACGCCGGACGGTGGACCAGAATCTCCTCGAAGCCGTCCGAAAGTCGTTCTCCATGGCCTCTCCAAACTCCTCCCATGCTCGAGTTTTTGCCTCAGCAACAACCGAAGCCGCATTCCGCTTGGCCTGTCGGTACCTATCAGCTGCCTCCAGAGACCCACAGGACAAAAAGGTCCTATAGGACTCCTTCTTCAGCTTGACGGCATCCCTCACCGCCGGTGTCCACCAACGGGTTTGGGGATTGCCGCCGCGACAGGCACCGACCACCTTACGGCCACAGCTCCGGTCAGCCGCCTCAACAATAGAGGCACGGAACATGGCCCATTCGGACTCAATGTCCCCCACCTCCCTCGGGACGTGGTCGAAGTTCTGCCGAAGGTGGGAGTTGAAGCTACTTCTGACAGGGGACTCTGCCAGCCGTTCCCAGCAGACCCTCACAACACGTTTGGGCCTACCAGGTCTGACCGGCATCTTCCCCCACCATCGAAGCCAACTCACCACCAGGTGGTGATCAGTTGACAGCTCCGCCCCTCTCTTCACCCGAGTGTCCAAGACATATGGCCGCAAGTCCGACGACACAACCACAAAGTCGATCATCGAACTGAGGCCTAGGGTGTCCTGGTGCCAAGTGCACATATGAACACCCTTATGCTTGAACATGGTGTTCGTTATGGACAATCCGTGGCGAGCACAGAAGTCCAATAACAGAACACCGCTCGGGTCCATCCATTCTGTCCAATCTAAATTTAATCCTTCCACTCAACACTTGGTTCAGCCCAATTCAGGTAGTTTGGGAGACCAGGTCCTATCCTGGGAACATCAAGGCAGAAATGAGACTCTGAGACATCCACACTCTAACAGGGACAATTGTGAATGGTTATTAAATGGATATTCATGTCTTTCCCAACATTCCTACACAGAGAAAATACAAAAATCAATGTAGGTAACAATTGGATGTAAGGTTTGAATCCAGAATGGGGGGGGGATCCATGATGTGTCATCTCTAACCACTGCACCATTTTTCTGCCCGCAATCCTATTAGAATCATGATGTACCTGTCGATGTGTGAGATCCAACTCCAAATCTCCCTCCACTGTGTCTTCCGTCTCCCATCGACCTCCAGAACCTTCATGCTTATGCTGAGGCCAATCAGCTTCTTTGTACATTGTCCACTTGCTCAGCTTTTCCACAGTTGGATGAGGGAGTAAGGTCTCCGATTTTAGCCAGCCCACTGGGTCACAGTGCAAAGAGCGACTCTGTGCCCAGTGCACCTCCATGTTGTTTTCATACATCTGCCCGTCTAAGAATTGTGCCACCTCACGATCTTCTTCCGTTTCATAATAAGGCGACTCCAACAAGTTATCCCTGAACATTGTCCCACTTTCCCGGTCATCGGATGAGAGCCATCGACCACGTGCCCTATCCTCCAGGTTTGTCCGACTTTTTCCAGTCTCCACTCTGTTTCTGCTTTGCTTAGTTCTAGAATTCACAAATGGAAAAAATCCCGATGATTGAGATGACATGCCTGTGTAAAGTAAACGGTCATCTCCACTTTTGACTCCTTGACCCGCTGAAGAGGAGGATCTCCTCTTTACTGAGCTCTCAAAGTTTTTGGTATTCTTTTTAAGAGAAGGGGATTTCGTTTTCTCCGTTACTTCAGATCGGCCATTAACACGCATGCCGGAAGGCGGCTTTGGGGAGACCCTGGGGCTGTGGCTCTCTGAAGATGTTCCCCTCGATTTGACCATCCTGTGCACCCGAGGCAGCACAATTGCATATTTTGCATCAACAGAACTACGTTTTTCTTCTGGCTCACTAAGGCTGTCCGAGTTCAGCTGCAGGGAAGCTGCTGCGTTTTGCTCATCTGCAGGAGAATCAAACGACTCTCCATCCTCTTGATGTTCTAGCAGCTTGATGGAGTCTTTTGCCAGCATTGCCGTGGCACCCCTCATTTTATTTTTAACGTCTTTAGCCCATCTGTTGGTCTTTTTTTTCAAATCTGGATTTTTCGGCTGCTCACTGGTTTTCTTCTTTACCATCCCAGCGGTGCTGGCCAGCCGGATCGCCATTCTCCGACGCATTTGTTGTTTTTTTCTTTTTTCCAGTTTTTTCGCAATCCAACCAGAAAAGCTAATTGCTTCACCCACCGCTGCCAGCCTGGCTCTCAGATTTAGTGTTTTAGGTATTCTGCGATGGAACCAGGCCGTGACACGCTGTAACCTGGTGACTTTTTTTCGATATTCACTTTTGCCGTTGCCAGAGGATCGTTCAGATAAGTCTTCCGTCGTCATTTTCTCAGCCTTCGTCCTGGACTGATGCCCCGCTGACTTCATCTTCCCAATAATGAGGTCAAGGTTTTGATTTGATCGTATTTTATTTCCTTCACGCGCCTCTCTTTTGAGGCTTTTATCGGGTTCGGACGAATCATCTTCCTCATAGGAGGCATTTCCTGCCACCGTCTCCATCTCTTCCATCCCGTCAGGCTGCTCAGAGTTCGCATTCGATTTTAGTTTCGCTTTGGCCATTTTTTGCTTCATCTTAAGGGTCATGACAATCCGAGTTTGATTTGCTAGAAAATCATGTTGCTGCCTTTTCTCCCTGGCATTGACAGCCTTGTCTGTGGCACTACCAGTCTTACTGGCCAATTTTGCTAATTTTGTTACATTCATTTTGCTTTTGGCTTTAGGTGTGGATGCGGGCAAAGACACCTCATCAGACATCTTTGTCATTCTCTCAGTTTCTCTTTTTGGCTCATTTCTCGGTTTGACCTTCACCCCTGCTAATATTTTACTCTTTAATTTCATAGCAGCTTCAGATTTTCTCGGGGACAGCTTGTTGTCAGACTTTCTCTCCTGCACTTTGTCACTTCCGCTCTCGCAGTCACTACCTTCATCCTCGGACTCAGATGTCACACTCTTTGTTTTCTTAATTTCTGGCGACTTGAGCAAGTCCTTCTTAGTGCCATTACTTGCACGATCCTCCTCCTCCTCTTCATCACCAGAGCTTGAGGTCTCCTCTGTATTTTCTGAATGTGCATCGTTTCCTTCTTTATTTCGACTAATTGCCTGATCTTGGTTTTCCTCACTTTCTTCTCCCCCTGTATTAGATTCCGCACTTTCGGAGTCACTGTGCTCAGTTTCACGGCCTTTTTCTTTGGCATCTCCCCTAGTGAGATCACCGTCTTCTCCT
The DNA here is from genome assembly GCA_026402145.1 of Polypterus bichir lapradei. Lineage (NCBI taxonomy): Eukaryota > Metazoa > Chordata > Cladistia > Polypteriformes > Polypteridae > Polypterus > Polypterus bichir. The sequence goes on along the minus strand of JANRMT010062846.1, from coordinate 4,887,516 downwards.
GAACTTTCTTCTGCCCGTGTCAGGTCTGTCACATCCTCGTCAGATTGTTCGTCCCATGAATCAGTCATATTTTTTTTATTGCTCATTCCTTTGTTTAGGTTGCGCAGTGTTGCATTGCCTTTCTCAGATTTCTGTGTGCTCCTCTTCCTCTGTGCTTTATCGTTACTCTTTAACTGATGCGATTTGATAGGATTAGCTTCACTGCCACTTTCAGATGGGCTTGACAGAAACTTCTTCCCATCGGGCACCTGTGATAATGTCCTCTTTTGCTTAGACGAACCTAATTTATCCTTTAATTGTCCGGCATCCTCTCTTTTCTTATTGTTACTGGTTATCTTCTTATCATCTTTCCTATTTGAAACCTTTGCTGATCCCTTTATACTGGGTTTAAGTGCCGCTGTTTTTTGCTGGTTCTCACCCTTAGATGTAGGACTGCGCGCCATCCCCTGGCTGGGCTTTGCCTTCGTTTTGGTTTCCTCTCTCGAGCTGTCCTCCTCACATTCTGTGCTTCGTCCTGCACTCTGAGGTGTTGTCGCTCGCAGTTTGGATTTCACCGCTGGCTGTCCCTTTTTATCCACTTTAGATGAAGAAGCCTTTTCATCTTTTCGCTTTCCTCCTTTTGCAGATCTACTTTTTTCCTTCTTTGATTTGTCCGGCGCCATTTTTGTAATCCTAGAGTTAAAAATCTGGAAGTAAAACCATTAATACTTTCATGTTCACATGAGGCTGTAACAAAATGAATAGCAAAATCGTGAAACCAGCTTTACTGTAATAGTGCAAAGAATAAAATGTGGATAGATAGATAGATAGAGAGATGTGAAAGGCACTATATAATAGATAGATAGATAGATAGATAGATAGATGTGAAAGGCACTATATAATAGATAGAGAGATGTGAAAGGCACTATATAATAGATAGATAGATAGATGTGAAAGGCACTATATAATAGATAGATAGATGTGAAAGGCACTATATAATAGATAGAGAGATGTGAAAGGCACTATATAATAGATAGAGAGATAGAGAGACAGATAGATATAAATGAAAGGCACTATATAATAGATAGATAGATATAAATGAAAGGCACTATATAATAGATAGATATAAATGAAAGGCACTATATAATAGATAGAGAGATGTGAAAGGCACTATATAATAGATAGATATAAATGAAAGGCACTATATAATAGATAGATATAAATGAAAGGCACTATATAATAGATAGATATATAGTGCCTTTCACATCTCTCTGTCTCTCTATCTATCTATTATATAGTGCCTTTCACATCTCTCTATCTATTATATAGTGCCTTTTACATCTCTCTAATAGATAGATAGATAGATAGACAGATAGATATAAATGAAAGGCACTATATAACAGATAGATAGATAGATAGATAGATAGATAGATAGATAGATAGATAGATAGATACTTTATTAATCCCAAGGGGAAATTCCCATACTCCAGCAGCAGCCTACTGATAAAGAACAATATTAAATTAAAGAGTGATAATAAAGCAGGTATAAGAGACTTTGTATAATGTTAACATTTACTCCCTCGGGTGGAATTGAAGAGTCACATAGTGTGGGGTCTCCTCAGTCTGTCAGTGGAGCAGGATGGTGACAGCAGTCTGTCGCTGAAGCTGCTCCTCTGTCTGGAGATGATCCTGTTCAGTGGATTCTCCATGATTGACAGGAGTCTGCTCAGCGCCCGTCGCTCTGCCACGGATGTCAAACTATCCAGCTCCGTGCCTACAATACAGCCTGCCTTCCTCACTAGTTTGTCCAGGCGTGAGGCGTCCCTCTTCCTTATGCTGCCTCCCCAGCACACCACCGTGTAGAAGAGGGCGCTCACCACAACCGTCTGACAGAACATCTGCAGCATCTTATTGCAGATATTGACGGACGCCAACCTTCTAAGGAAGTATAGTCGGCTCTGTCCTTTCTTACACAGAGCATCAGTGTTGGCAGTCCAGTCCAATATTTTATATGACTGTCTTAATAAAACTTGGGAGATGTTAAAAGAAATTTTCATAAAATAACAAACATTCTCCAGCATAGTTAATCTAGTTCAGAGTCATAGCGTAGAACACGGGTGTCGAACTCCGGTCCTGGAGGGCCGCAGTGGCTGCAGGTTTTCATTCTAACCATCTTCTTCATTAGTGACCAGTTTTTGCTGCTAATTAACTTCTTTTGTCTTAGTTTTAATTAACTTGACTCAGGCCTCTTAGTTGTTTCTTTTTCCTTAGCAACCAAACAATAATGAGACACAAAACGAGCCGCCACACGACCAACTCACCTGTGCCCATCACACAATATCTGAAAAAAAAAAAAGAAAGGCGAAGGTCTCGGTAAGGTTGATCTCTCAGCTCACCAAAACATTTTGACAGTATCTCTGAGAAAAAAACATGAAAATTAAGAGTTCTGGAAATGTCTGCTGTGGCAGAATGAGAGGAGCAACAAGCCGTGGAATTAAATAACGAGTTTAACTAACAGCAAGAATCGGCTTCTCATTAATAGATTGGTTGGAGTTTGAGATCCCAGTTTAGCTGCGCATCTGTTGGCTCGTTTCACATCTCATTTCTGTTTGGCTGCCATTGAATAAAGAAGCAAATCAATTCAGAGGACTGAATCCTTAAAAACAGGGCTATTAAACTGAAGGGAAAAGAAGTTAGTTAATTAGCAGTGAAAACTAGTCAAGGATTAGGAAAAGCGTCAGAATGAAAACCTGCAGCCACTGCGGCCCTCCAGGCCCGGAGTTTGACACCCGTGGCGTAGGATATCAGAACCTTATCTGGGCAGTAGAAAATGTAAAGAAGAAGCAAGTATTAAAGCAGGGGTGTCCAACTCCGGTATGGTATGGCAGCTGCACCATGGCAGACAGGGAGAGGCTTCAGAGAGCAGTAAAGGCAGCACAGAAGATCATTGGCTGCCCTCTCCCCTCCCTGATGGACATTTACACCTCCCGCTACCTCAGCAGAGCAAAAAACACCATCAAGGACAGCTCCCACCCTGACTCTGATCTGTTTGACCTGCTGCCCTCAGGGAGTCGCTACAGGTGCATCACAACAAGGACAAACAGACTCAAGAACAGTTTTTTGCCAAAAGCCTTAACCATTCTAAACTCACACATGCACTGGCTATACAGTCTAACCCCCAACCCCTGGACTTCCTCCTATCCATCAACTGTGCAATATCCAATATCTAAATGGTACTGAAAATAACTGTCCAATTCTGTATACTGTACAATATCATTACTCTCATGGTCCAACATCCACTACTCCCTGCACATGATCATCATTATTGTGCAATATTTAAATTATGTGCAATAACCCAATAGTACAGTAGTTATTTATTCTTTCCAGTATTTAAATAATGTGCAATAACACAATAGTGCAATAGTTATTATTCTTTCCAGTACAGTGATGCCTTGAGATACGAGTTTAATTCGTTCCGTGACCGAGCTCTTAAGTCAAAATGCTCTTATCTCAAATCAATTTTCCCCATTGAATGAATTGAAATGCCATTAATCTGTTCCGGACCCCCAAAAAACACTGCAATTGTTTTGTTACATGTTTTTAAATAAGAAAAATGTACTTATAAATAACGAATATTGTATAAAAACACAATACAATAGAATGTACTGCAATAAACTGGTTTTATTAAGTACAGTATAACGTACAGCATTTACCTTGGAGATCAGACGAGTTGAAGATGCTGACGGAGGTGGTGGAGAAAGGCTGAACTGAATAACTGAATGTTATTCACTGATTTTGGTCCTTTTCGCCGCACCTTCCTCACTTTCATCTGTAGGGGTTTTCGATAAAAACCTGTCCAATTAGGTCTGTTTCATCCTCTCTTTCAGAATGTTTCTAAAATGCGTTAGGCAAGTGTCATTAAATAGTGCCGCTGCGCGATCAGTTGCAACTTTTTCAGGGTGTTTCTTTTCTTTAAAGTTCGAAACTTTTTCCCAACTTGCAAACACTTCCTTTATCTCACTTTATGAGGTAACCTCCTCCGCGATGCCGATCTCCTGCAGAACCTCCATATGTTGCCGCGTCTGTAGTTCCGTCAACTCCTCCATCGTCAGTTCCTCCGAATGTGCGGCGACAAGCTCTTTGATGGCTCGTATTTCGAATTTTGGCTCGTAACTCAAGACGAAATACCGACCTAGTGACGGCTCATATCTCAAAAAACTTGTACGTTGAGGCACTTGTATCTCAAGGTACCACTGTATTTAAATAATGTGCAATAACCCAATAGTGCAGTAGTTGGTCAGCAACACAGGGGCGCCGCAGGGGACTGGACTTTCTCCGGTCCTCTTCAGCCAACATACATCAGACTTCCAATACGACTTGGAGTCCTGCCACGTGCAAAAGTTCGCTGATGACACTGCTCTGGTGGGCTGCATCAGTAGTGGGCAGGAGGAGGATTCTAGGAAACTAATCAAGGACTTTGTTAAATGGTGCGACTCAAACGACTTACACCTTAACACAAGCAAAACCAAGGAGCTGGTGGTGGATTTTAGGAGGCCCAGGCCCCTCATGGACCCCGTGATCATCAGAGGTGACTGTGCAGAGGGTGCAGACCTATAAATACCTGGGAGTGCAGCTGGATGATAAATTGGACTGGACTGCCAATACTGATGATCTGTGTAAGAGAGGACAGAGCCGACTATACTTTCTTAGAAGGCTGGCGTCCTTCAACATCTGCAATAAGATGCTGCAGATGTTCTATCAGACCGTTGTGGCGAGCGCCCTCTTCTACGCGGTGGCGTGCTGGGGAGGCAGCATAAAGATGAAAGACGCCTCACTCCTGGACAAACTGGTGAGGAAGGCAGGCTGTATTGTAGGCACGGAGCTGGAGAGTTTGACATCCGTGGCAGAGCGACGGTCACTGAGCAGGCTCCTGTCAATCATGGAGAATCCACTGAACAGGATCATCTCCAGACAGAGGAGCAGCTTCAGCAACAGACTGCTGTCACCGTCCTGCTCCACTGACAGACTGAGGAGACCCCACACTACGCGACTCTTCAGTTCCACCCGGGGGAGTAAATGCTAACATTATTCAAAGTTATTGTCTGCTTTTACATGCATTTTTATTACTCTTTAATTTAATATTGTTTTTTATATCAGTATACTGCTGCTGGATTATGTGAATTTTCCCTTGGGATTAATAAAGTATCTATCTATCTAGTTATTTATTCTTTCCAGTATTTAAATAATGTGCAATAACCCAATAGTGCAGTAGTTATTATTCTTTCCATATGTATATAGCGTCACAGAACTTTTTTGCAACTTTTTGCACCATTTGTTTTTTTACTTGTGTTCTACACATATGTCTGCACTGAAGGAGCTGCTTTTAATCTCATCGTACATGTGTATAGTGACAATAAAAGGCATTCTCATCCTCATTCTAATTCTCATAAAACAGCAGTGCTAGCTACTGCCACCCACAGACATTCCACAATCATTAAGATGAGGAGAAAAATGGATTTTAACTGTAAATTCGGCCCGGTTAAGTGAATGCAGTTGTGTGTGTCACTGTAAACTAACGTCCCATCCAGCAATGGCTATTACTGTTTGACTGACCCTGTGAGGTTAAACAATGGCACACTTTAACCAACCAGATATTCAACAGATCTTCTCAGCTTGGTTAATACGTAGCCTTTGTATACTATGACTATTCTGAATGTGAACTCTTTAATTTAATATTGTTCTTTATCAGTATGCTGCTGTTGGAGTATGTGAATTTCCCCTTGGGATTAATAAAGTATCTATCTGTCTAGTATAGTCACTGCGGATTAGCAGACGTACATGTTTCTATCTCATGTAACATTCATAAACCATCTTCATCCAATGCAGGGTCAAGGAGGACTGGGGCTATTCTCAAAGGAACCAACCCTGTATGGGGTTATAGTCCATCACAGAGCCCACTCACGCGCACACACACACACACACACACAGGGAGAGTTTAAAACTGCCAGTCAGTGTAACACACATACCTGTATTTGAAATCTTGGAGAAAAACTAGAATACATGAAAATGCAAAATTCTAACAGAGAATAACCAGGCAAAGGATTAGAACACAAAATGGTGGACATGTGATGTCAGAGTGCCACCGTGCTTCACATATTGAAACTTCCTACAATTCATTTATAGATAAATTCAGAAAGGCTGTCTCTAATAAGCATAGATAGATATACAGTGGCAAATTATAGTTAGACTGATTAAATGTAATGATGCAAATACATATAGATATACGTGAGGCACTCTAGATACAATCTACAGCTTTACAACAGTTAATCATATCACAACACTCCTTTGTCATCTCAAGTATTTAGAGTAAAACATACATGACAATAATTCTATGTTAGCAACATCTCATTAAATCCCATGGACTGCCCTGGCCCTTCATCACATGCACTGTACTAAAGACGGGAGTGCAGAAAGCCACTTCATATAAGCACTACTGCCACTGGAGTGATGTTCAGCCTTACCTGCTTAGATGTGTGGACTCATCAGTGTCTCTCTAGTGAAAATATTGGGTGTCAGAATATTTGTTCTTTTCAGTAGTCCTTGGTGCAGACAATAAAAGAGAGAGATAATTAATGTAAATTATTAATTTGTTCCATAGCTCCTACAGTTACACAGCTATTCATAAGGCAGCTGGTGGCCAGACCTTAGGAAAATTAAATCGGCATGGTCATAGAGAATAATACTGACAGGCATTCTGGGAAGAGACTAGAACTTTGACTTGTGTGTCACTCTCCATCCATCCATTATCCAGCCCATTATATCCTAACACAGGGTCACAGGGGTCTGCTGGATCCAATCCCAGCCAGCACAGGGCGCAAGGCAGGAAACAAACCCTGGGCAGGGTGCCAGCCCACTGCAGGGCACACACACACACACACACACACTAGGGACAATTTAGGATCGGCAATGATAGATAGATAGATACTTTATTAATCCCAAGGGGAAATTCACATAATCCAACAGCACCTAATATTTATATATATATAAATAATATATTAATATAAATTAATAAATATTATAATATATATAAACATTTATTATAAATATATTAAATTTATAATATTTATATATTATAAATTAAATAAATAATTAATAAATAATAAATAAATTAATTAAATTAATAAATTAATAAATAAATTAATAAATAAATAAATATAAATAATATATTAATATATTTATAATATAACAATGCACCTAATGCACTCCCTGGGTGCCTTGTCTGGTGTCTCAGTGTATGCTCCGACTGCGGTGAGTGATGTCACGGCGAGGGAGACATTTTATTCGCAGCTTCGCTCGGTGGTTGATGGGTGCCCACGGGGTGACACTCCTCTGGTCATGGGCGACTTCAATGCAGCTACTGGCACTGACCGGGCTGGCTATGAGGATTGTCTCGGTCCCCATGGGTCTGGTGACCGTGGTGAAAGTGGCTCCATGGTCCTTGACTTTGCAAAAGTTCAGGGGCCGCGAATCACTGGATCCTGGTTCCAGCGCCCTGAACCGCATCGTTGGACTTGGTACTCCAATACTGGTGGTGCGGTGAAGGAGATCGATCACATCCTCTTGGGCAGACGCTGGAGGCTCTTGCAAAACTGCAGGGTCTACAGAAGTGCCCAGTTTGTGAATTCTGGCCATAGACTTGTTGTTGCTACTCTTAGGATCCAAGCTTAGGTCCAGTAGGTTACCACCTACTAGGAAAATGAGCCTGGACTTGGCCAGACTCTAAGACCAGGCTGTTTCTAATGAGTCTGCACACAGTTTGTGTGAGGAACTTTCAGATTTGGGTACGGCTGCCAATCCTAATGTGACGTGGAAGACCCTCCATGACAAGACCCTGAAGGTGTGTTGGTGTTACCGGTGTTCCCAGAAGGAGGTGTTTCATCTCGCAGGGCACCCTGGATATCATCGAGAGGCGTCGCAGTGCACGGCTCAATGGCAACTCCGGGAACTGAGAGGGACGGCTGTGAGGGCACTGAGGGCAGATAAGGAGGCGTTTGTTAGAGGAATCTGTGAGCAGGTGACACACCATCTGTGGTCTAGCGACCCACGTCCTGCTTACAGAGGAATCGAAGCTTTACGCACATCTGAATGTGTTCCTCGGAGAGTCGCAGTCAGGGCAACTGATGGAACAGTCCTAATGGATGACACTGCAGTTGTGACCCGCTGGGCTGGGTACTCTGAGCAGTTGTTCAAAGCTGATCTTCCAGCCAGGACTTTGGATATCTCTGGGTCCACAGTTCTTGAGGCTGATCCTCCAATTAGCTGTGAACCACCCAGTCTCACTGAGATGGCACAGGTGGTAAACCAGCTGGGGGGGGGGGGGGGTGGGCGGCTGCAGGGATCTGTGGTATCCGGGGGTGAATGGTGGCAAGGCTGTCCTCCTGGCATTGCAAGCAATCTTTGCTTCCATTTGGGAGACTGGCATCATCCCAACTGACTGAAAAACGGGACTTGTCGTCCCTATCTGGAAAGGGAAGGCTGATCGCCTGCATTGCGACAACTACAGGGGGATAACACTGCTCTCTGTGTCGGGTAAGGTCCTTACTAGGGTTGTCCTCAATAGGATCCCTGATCACTTGCTCACCTACCAGCGACCGGAACTGTCTGGTTTTACGCCAGTGCATGCTCCCCAACTTGACTTGACTTGACTGCACCGAACCTGCATGTCTTCGGACTGTGGGAGGAAACCCACGCAGACACGGGGAGAACATGCAAACTCCACGCTGGGAAGACCTGGGAAGTGAACCCAGGTCACCTTACAGCGAGGCAGCAGCGCCATCCACTGCGCCACCGTGCCGCCCGTGTCACTCTCCATACAAGTTCATTTTTTCGGCATTTTAAGGTTTGATGAGACTCTAATTTATTCTGGGGGAAGAAGACTTACCCTATTGATCTCAATCTTCCCTCAGCCAGATGAAATACCTGATTTTCCAAATCAGGTTTTTATTGAAGCCCAGAACACTTTGTATGTTTCTATCAGGAGATAATTATTGGAGGTGGACGAAGTGGCTCCCCTACGGTCTATGAAAAGTGCCATATAAATGTAACTCTCTCTCCATCATGTGCTGCACGGGTCCACCTAGACACTCTTAAGAGACCCTGGAGACCAGTTCAGAGAAACTGTTGTGCTTTACCTGTGGAAGGAATGGTGAATGGCGGCTATTCAGCGTAAGCTACGTTTATTACTTTAAGCTGTTTGAGAGATTGCATGAACGGATAGAATTATAATAGTGTATAATGGCACCACAAGTGACAATTCTATGAACTTGAGGACCAAACACCAACACACTTTTCTCCACAACTGCAAATAAGAGGAGTGTTGTAAAACGCCAGGGCCGATGCCAAGCCAAGACCAACCTTGGGCTGAATGCCTGTCCAAAGCACACATTTCAATGTTATAAAAGAGCATAAAACCAATAGCACACATTCCACTTGGTATTAAAGAAAAATATTTTGCATTTTTTTGTAATTATTTACCTGAATTGAAAGTCATCCATCCATCATTCAACCCGCTATATCCTAACTACAGGGTCACGGGGATCTGCTAGAGCCAATCTCAGCCAACACAGGGCGCAAAGCAGGAAACAAACCCCGGGCAGGGTGCCAGCCTACCGCCGGGCACACACACACACACACACACACAGGAGTTTCTCCGTTGAGAATCAATTTAGAATATCAGCGGCAGCACAAAAAGGTCCCTCTGCTGGCCATCATTGTGCACTGCAAGGAGAAACTGAACAGTTTGAAAGCAGAGAAAGAGAGGATACACACGAATAGATACAAAAACAAGAACATGCAGCAGACGCTGTTGGATTGAAATTTCAAACCTTCATTGCTAAAGTAATAATAATAATAATAAAACAAAACAGGATAACAAAACCATGAACATTAATAACAGTCTTCTGGAAATCCTTCAGTACCTTGGGTGACCGACCATCTCTTGCAGCCTCTACTGCATGACGTCACCTAACCTCCAAATCTCAAGTTGTAAGCAAAATTGCTGCTCATTGACAGGCAAAGGGTCACGTCTCCACATGTTGCGATCCTGGGCATCCCAAAGGTGCTCTAAGGGGTTAAAGTTGGGAGAAACAGCAGTGCCAGGTAATATCTACGTACCAGTATTCAGTCCTCAAGACATTTGTGACCACGACAGCTGTACGTAGCCTGACATTGCCCTTCTGTAGGGTGAGGGATAAGCGCTCTGTTGGCGCCGACCCGACACAGACCGACACCAGAGGCGCGTAAAAATTAACAAAAAGATTTATTTCTCCACCTGTGGGGCACGTATTCCTCACGCCCCACAGGCACAACACAGTCCTCAAAACCACACAAAAGAAAACCAACACCACCACAGAACACTAATAGTAACACATTTTATTTATACTGCGCTTTATATAAAACAATCTCAAAGTGCTACAGAGTAAAATAAAGTAATAAAAAAAAATACTGCAATAATAAAATATCTTTCTAAAAAGATAAGTTTTTAAATCTCGTTTAAAAACATCAAATCGACTGTGGGGCTCTCAGGTAGTCCGGGAGGGCGTTCCACAGTCTCGGCGCCACAGAAGAAAAGGCCCCGTCAGCCATGCTGCTGAGCTTAGTTCGGAGAACTTGAAGAGTGTTAATGTGTACAGAGCGGAGGGTACGTGAAGAAGTAGGACGGGTTGTAAATAATTGGGGGGCATGCCCATAAATACACTGGTGAGTAAGGAGGGAAACCTTATACTCTATTCTAAGTGAAACAGGGAGCCAATGAAGGGTTTTCAAAACAGGAGTGATGTGGTCACACTGGTCGCACCCTCATCAGAATTCTGGCAGCACAGTTCTGAATATACTGGAGTCTCTGGATACTCTTACCAGGAATCCCGCTAAAAAGCGCATTGCAATAGTCCAACCTGGAGGAGACATAAGGCATGAACAAGCCTCTCTGCATCCGGCAAGGTAAGTATAGGGCGGAGTTTAGCAATGTTCTTGAGATGATAAAAAGAAGATTTACAAAGATATTTAATATGGGTGTCAAAAGTGAGTTGAGGATCCATCTTAACACCCAAATTAGTGACAGATATAGAAAGAGGAATGTTTTGACCAGAGAACGTAATACCAGTAATGACAGAAGAACGAAGATGATGTGGTGTGCCACTTCTATTTTGGATCTGTTCAACTGAAGAAAGTTAAGCCTCATCCATGCCTCTATCTCCTCCAACCAGGTAGTCAAAGTAGATGTTGGCAGAGGAGCATTAGAGGAGGTGGGAGTAGTCCTGAGGTAAAGCGGAGTGTCATCAGCATAACAATGGAAGGATAAACCATGTCTGCCAATGACAGTTCCAAGGGGAAGCATACAGATGTTGAAGAGAATAGGGCCCAGTGGGATACCACAGGTAACATTGTAGGTATAGGATTTTGCGCTACCCAAGGCAACATACTCAGCTCTACCAGTCAGGTATGATGTAAACCAGTTAAGACCACTCTTCTTTCTCCTCAAGTCCTCCTCCCGACTCTGGCGCCCGAGTGGAGTGAGGTGGCCTCTTTTATACAGCACCCAGAAGTGCTCCAGGTGCTCCCCAATTAACACCCGGCAGCACTTCCACAGTTCCGGAGCTGTCCAGACACTCTCTGGTGGTGGCCACATCCCTCCATAGTGGTTGAGCTTCCAAGCTCTGTGACCCCCCCATGTAATCCCAGGATTTCACCCCCTTGTGATCCAGGGAAGATACTGCCCTTTTCCTGGTCCTTCCCTTCTTCCGGCGTCCAGGTGGGGCAAGGTCCCTGGACATCTGTCAGACGAGGCAGATCAAATCGAAGAGGTGAAGGTCTCCGACAGGCACCTTTGCTCTAAGGCCAACAACACTGTCCTGTGGCTGATGCAGGAGTTGCGTCAGCCAGCAGGTCTGAAACAATCTTTCAGATGCACCCGTCTAAGGTGTCTGTCCTGCTCTAGTGTGGGGACTCCAGGGTGACCAGATCTTGAAAGGTCATCTGTCCTTCCTTTGTTATGAGGATGCACTGGAGTGGCTTAATCCATAGTGTCTGGCTCTTCCTTGCTTCCATTGTCGAGACACAATGAAGCATTGTGGAATGGACAGAAAAATGAAGTGTGGAGCCAGTCGTGCTGTAACTTAAGGCCTTCTGTAAAGGTGACCCGATCAGGCATTGTTCCATTGTTCCTGATGAGCCTTCATGTGGTTGGCAACTTGCATTGCCTCCCTGCACAAGGTGGGTTGCTTGTCAGAGGCTCCAAAACAGATTGACAGTACACAGGCTAGAGTCGATGTTCTCATCCCAGAACATGTTGCATTTCAGATCATATCAGGAGTTGAACTCAGGCCCCTAAGGTGGAAAATCCAAGAGTCCTAAGCAGGTTGCCCAATTCAGGGTCTCGTAAGGCAGGTCAATCGTAAGAAACATGTATGCACACAGGTACACCAACACTATGCCAGATTACAGTATCCGATTAGCCGAACAGGCTTCTCATTGAGAAGTGGGCGGAAAACTGAAGGAACTCCATGAAAACACAAATGAATTCCAGAAATTGATGGCTTTTCTGGGTGGCACGGTGGCGCAGTGGGTAGCGCTGCTGCCTCGCAGGTAGGAGACCCAGGTTTGTTTCACAGGTTCTCCCCGTGTCTGCGTGGGTTTCCTCCCACAGTCCAAAGACATGCAGGTTAGGTGCATTGGTGGTCCTAAATTGTCCCTACTGTGTGCTTGGGGTGTGTGTGCCCTGCGGTGGGCTGGCGCCCTGCCTACGGGTTGTTTCCTGCCTTGCTCCCTGTGTTGCCTGGGATTGGGTCCAGCAGACGCCCCGTGACCCTGTAGTTAGGATATAGCGGGCTGGATAATGGATGGACGGATGGCTGGCTGGCTTTTCTTTACTCCATGTGTGCAGAGCCTTCATGCTAAGCTATTTTTCAAATTATGGAGAAATGTCACCCCCTATTGGTCAACTCTGTCCCTCTGCCTTTCATCGTTTCATCTTTTAAAGTTTCTTCTAACAGCTATTTTCTTTTCTTTCAGCGTCTCACGTATTTATTTTTTAAATGACCACACAAGTTTTACACATCCTGAAAATGTCTATAACAAGCACTTCATATAGCAAAACATGCCAATTAAATTCAAACACAGTTGAAAGCAGGACAGGACATGAGCACACCACGAGAAAACATGAAATGCTCCGAATAAAAATAAGGACGCACCTTCAGAACGTAATAAAACAAGACATCTTTATAATCAAACTGGCCTGCTTCGCAGTTAGTTAATTACAACATCCATCCATCATCCAACCCGCTATATCCTAACTACAGGGTCATGGGGGTCTGCTGGAGCCAATCCCAGCCAACACAGGGCGCAAGGCAGGAAACAAACCCTGGGCAGGGCGCCAGCCCACCACAGGGCGCGCACACACACACACACACACACACACACACACAAAGCACAATTTAGGATCGCCAGTGCACCTAACCTGCATGTTTTTTGGACTGTGGAAGGAAACCCACGCAGACATGGGGAGAGCATGCAAACTCCATGTAGGGAGGACCCGGGAAGTGAACCTGGGTCTCCTAACTGTGAGGCAGTAGCACTACCACTGCGCCACCGTGATGCCCGGAATATCCATCCATCCATCATCCAACCCGCTATATCCTAACAACAGGGTCACGGGGGTCTGCTGGAGCCAATCCCAGCCAACACAGGGCGCAAGGCAGGAAACAAACCCTGGACAGGGCGCCAGCCCACCACAGGGCACACACCAAGCACAATTCAGATTTGCCAATGCACCCAACCTGCATGTCTTTGGACACGGGGAGAACATGCAAACTCCACGCAGGGAGGACCTAGGAAGTGAACCTGGGTCTCCTTACCTATCACTGCGCCAATGTGCCACCTCAGCTTAATACATGTACCACCAAAACATGGAGTAATAGGATAAATATGAAAACCGTAGTGAAACAGCCATCACATCACAATAAAATCTGCCCATTAGATTTAGGGTTTGCAAATAAATCAAAGAATTTTCCACTTTATTTCTGCCACCTCCATTATGGACCACTAACGTTTCACGTTCATCAAATCTTTACATAACATCTTACTAAACGTGCTTAACCCAGTTCAGGGCTATGGCCCAGGAGCACTGACAACAAGGCAGGAATCCATCTTGAACAGAGCGTCAGTCCATCATAAGGCCAGTTTGCGCGCACACACACACACACACACACACACACACTATTTCAGGACCCATGTATAGGGTGGTCCACATCTAATTATGCAATTTTCATTACGCTATAACTTAAGTTTATTAAATAGAAAAATCACCCGAAAAATCCCGGACCATCGAGAAGTGTGCGAACTGATGACATGAAGAATCGTGTTCGTTCCAAACTGGAATCGTCCCCGCATAAATCAAAGTCGTCCAGACGATCTGGATCTGCATAATCAGATCTGGACCACCCTGTAGAATCACCAAAACATAACATGAGTGTCATTGGGAGGACAGTTAAGAGTGTAAGGAAGACAACAGACATATCCAGTGATCTGCAGGATTCCAGTCCAGGATGTCGGATGTACTAACCCACTGTGCCACCACTCCGCCTGTAAAGTGCATTCGAATCTTTGTCTTCATGATGTCACATGGGCGTTGGTCCACAACCATCTCTTCATGGCTAGGGTGGGCAGGAGTCTAGCAAGGGTGCCACATTTCCCCAAATCTCTTCATCGTCATTCAAAACTCCTGCCTAGAATTCAGCCCACTTACAGAAAAGATAGTAAGTTAAAAGAAAGCAAGAACTCTCCAGTGCAGAATAAAGATAACCTTAATAAATGTCCGTCAGCATTGGTTTACCAAAATTTCCACTGTTAGCACTCCGCTTAAATCACAACTGTGGAAACCATCAGCAAACAGTGTGAAGCTACAGAACACACATGCATGTTTAAGATTAGTAAAGTTCATTAGTAAGCTCACGATATACAAACCCAGCAATGGATGCTCAATTGGATTCCTGAAAACACTGAACACTTTATACACCATTGGCCGTGTCTGCCCTCCATCTATTATATCAGAAAGGCTATTTGGTCCAATTTGAAGACAGCAGGCTCCTGAAACAAGTCTTCCGAGTCAAGGTAGAGTGCAGAGGAAGAGGACAAAATCTGCAGCATTTACAATATTAATATTACTGTACTTCATTAGAGTCCACTGCTCTGGATGGTGCCAGACGGCCTTAGTACAGCATGGGAGCGAAAGAACTTTATCATCAAAGTCAGCAGTAGTGACCACACCACAAAAAAGTACAGTCATATGAAAAAGTTGGGGAACCCCTCTTAATTCTTTGGATTTTTTTTTTCTCATTGGCTGAGCTTTCAAAGTAGCAACCTCCTTTTAATATCAGACATGCCTTATGGAGACAGTAGGATTTCAGCAGTGACATGAAGTTTATTGGATTAATAGAAAATATGCAATATGCATCATAACAAAATTAGAGAGGTGCATAAATGTGGGCACCCAAACAGAGAGATGACATCAATACTTAGTTGAGCCTCCTTTTGCTCCTTTGAGCCTCTAGACGCTGTCCTCCTATAGCCTGTGATGAGTGTCTGGATTCTGGATGGTGGTATTTCTGACCATTCTTCATACAAAATCTCTCCAGTTCAGTTCAATTTGATGGACAGCCTGCTTCAGACCATCCCATAGATTGTCGATGATATTCAAGTCAGGGGACTGTGACGGCCATTCCAGAACATTGGACTTCTCCCTCTGCATGAATGCCTTTGTGTTTTGGGTCATTGTCTTGTTGGAATATCCAACCCCTGCGTGACTTCAGCTTTGTGACTGATGCTCGAGCATTATCCTGAAGAATTTGTTGATATTGGGTTGAATTCATCCGACCCTCGACTTTAACAAGGGCCCCAGTCCCTGAACTAGCCACACAGCCCCACAGTATGATGGAACCTCCACCAAATCTGACAGGAGGTAGCAGGTGTTTTTCTTGGAATGCGATGTTCTTCTTATGAAGCAGACAACTCCATTTTTGTCTCATCAGTCCAAAGCAAAATGAATCTGGCTTGTCAAAATGAGTATTTGCATACAACAAGCAACTCTGTTTGTGGCTTGAGTGCAGAAAGGGCTTCTTTCTCATCACCCTGCCATACAGATGTGCTGAATTGTAGAACGATGCACAGATACACCATCTGCAGCGAGATGTTCTTGCAGGTCTTTGGAGGTGATCTGTGGGTTGTCTGTAACTATTCTCATAATCCTGCTCATATGCCGCTCCTGTATTTTTCTGGGTTGGTTTAACAGCAACTGTGCCTGTGGCCTTCCATTTCCTGATTCCATTCCTTACAGTTGAAACCTCCGAGATGGCTTTTTGTAGCCTTCCCCTAAACCAGGAGACTCAACAATCTTTGTTTTCAGATCTTTTCAGAGTTGCTTTGAGGATCCCATGCTGTCTGTCACTCCGTCTGGAGTTTTTTTTCTGTTTTTTCTGTCCACCCTGGCCATCGGATCTTACTCTTTTTCTATGTTAACTAATGTCGTCTTATTTTATCTTTTATTTTTCTTTTTTTTCAGTATGTAAAGCACTTTGAGCTACTTTTTGTATGAAAATGTGCTATATAAATAAATGTTGTTGTTGTTGTTCAGAGGAGAGTCAAAGGGAAGGAAGCCCAACTTGTGATTGACCACCTTAAGTACCTTTTACCACTCGTGACTGGACACTCCTGTCTATGAAGTTCAAGGCTTAACCAGCTCATCCAGCCAAGTAATCAGCATTGAGCAGTGACAGGCATTCAAATCAGCACAATGACAAGGGGACCCACATTTCTACACAGCCAGTTTTTCACATTTGATTTCATTTCATACAACTAAATACTGCGTCACTAAAAATCTTTGTTTGGAAAACACCGCAGTACTCCTAGGAAATGAAATGACATACCACGGTTATCTTTTTTTGTTGAAAGGAGAGTCAATTATTATCCAGACTGAGAGGGGGTCCCAAATTTTTTCATACGACTTTATAATTCAAACTGTTTGGCCCTCCATCTGTAACAATATAAGAGAAATTTGCATTAAAAGTCACCACTAATACCCCGTGGGAGAAGCTGATGTCACCGCAGAACTCATTATAATTCTTAAAAGTCTTCAACAAGCTGAGTGTTGCTGGTTAAAAAGACACCACAATTTGGGAAGTTATAATATCAGTCATAGGTCAGTAGCCATTTATTAACAGTAAAACCTATACATTATTGCACTTGTTATCAGTTCCGTACAGAAGCATTTCAGTGAAAGCACATTTCTGTACGTGGCTATGAATGTGAGCAGACATCATGGCAGATACAGCTTTGGTGGGCTCAAAGTCTGATATACGGACTGATTCACTACAGCACTGGACTTTAGTTTCTCCAGTTTCCATTTAAAGGCTATCCTGCGGTGTGTATGAAACGAGAGCCGCACTAAAACTCTCATCAGGATGTTCTTAGCATTGTGCATTAAGAGCAGTGCCTGGGTTCAAGCTTTATCCTTCAACAAAAGCTGCGCATTTCTCATACGTTTCAAGTAAAACAGAAATTGCCGTCTTCAGTACTTGCGTTGTGTGCCTATTGACGTACGTAAGCAGACACTTAAAATAAAGGTGCACACCTCACCTACAGTCCAGTCTTTCCCATTAAATCTCCACACTTGAGGTCTTTGGTACTGCGGAATCTCTTATAGTAAAAAGTCTCGTCTTTTGGGATTTTAAAAAAAAGCTTCCCCTTAAGCAGATTAAAAATGTAATAAATAAATTTTGTCAATATTCACATACCAGCCTTTTTTTTTCTTTAAAAAATATATATTCTAGGCTGTCCTAAGGTTCACTTCAGTATAGGATAGTTGGTAACAGAGGCATCCATCATCACTTGCTACAGAACTCATGCTTATAAAAAGCTTTGCAAAAAAATGCAATTCTTTAAAAAGAAGGCAAATGTCAGCTGAAAACGCTTCGAGCTTAGAGTTGATTGTCCAAGAGGAGGGGGCACCTCATAAAAATGGATTCTGCCCGTACCCACCCAGCATCTGTTGGGAAGGGGGGGTGCTGCCAAGGGGCATGAGTGGTGCCCCCCTCGAGTTGAGCGGGGGATTGAAACCTGCTACTCCTGGAGCTGGAAGCTGAGTGAAAGAAGAAGGGATGATCATGGCAGCAGGGAGGCTGCTAAGTGGAAGAGGCAGAGAGGCGCTGTAAGACATGGAGCCTGGCTGAAGAGACGAGGACGGTGTTCTCATCTGGTTCAAGGTGAGACGGGGTCGCTCACTTTGGAAAGGATTTGAGGCAGAAGGAGCTGCTAAACCTGCAAAGACAATACAGCAATGATTAAGATAGATACAGTGGGTACGGAAAGTATTCAGACCCCCTTCAATTTTTCACTCTTTGTTATATTGCAGCCATTTGCGAAAATCATTTAAATTAATTTGTTTTCCTCATTAATGTACACACAGCACCCCATATTGACAGACAAAAAAAAAAGAATTTTTGAAATTGTTGCAGATTTATTAAAAAAGAAAAACTGAAATATCACCTGGTCCTAAGTATTCAGACCCTTTGCTGTGACACTCCTATATTTCTATTTGTGTGGAGTTTACATGTTCATCCTTGAACACCTTCATTTGAGTCCAGCTGTGTTTGATTACACTGATTGGACTTGATTAGGAAAGCCACACACCTGTCTATATAAGACCTTACAGCTCACAATGCATGTCAGAGCAAATGAGAATCATGAGGTCAAAGGAACTGCCTGAAGAGCTCAGAGACAGAATTGTGGCAAGGCACAGATCTGGCCAAGGTTACAAAAAAAATTCTGCTGCACTTAAGGTTCCCAAGAGCACAGTGGCCTCCATAATCCTTAAATGGAAGACGTTTGGGACGACCAGAACCCTTCCTAGAGCTGGCCGTCCGGCCAAGCTGAGCTACCGGCGGAGAAGAGCCTTGGTGAGAGAGGTAAAGAAGAACCCAAAGATCACTTTGGCTGAGCTCCAGAGATGCAGTCAGGAGATGGGAGAAAGTTGTAGAAAGTCAACCATCACTGCAGCCCTCCTTTATGGCAGAGTGGCCTGTCGGAAGCCTCTCCTCAGTGCAAGACACATGACAGCCCGCATGGAGTTTGCTAAAAGACACCTGAAGATTCTCTGGTCTGATGAGACCAAGATAGAACTTTCTGGCCTTAATTCGAAGCGGTCTGTGTGGAGACAACCAGGCACTGCTCATCACTTGTCCAATACAGTCCCCACAGTGAAGCATGGCGGTGGCAGCATCATGCTGTGGAGGTGTTTTTCAGCTGCAGGGACAGGACGACTGGTTGCAATCGAGGGAAAGATGAATGCGGCCAAGTACAGGGATATCCTGGACAAAAACCTTCTCCAGAGTGCGAAGGACCTCAGACTAGGCCGAAGGTTTACCTTCCAACAAGACAATGACCCTAAGCACACAGCTAAAATAACGAAGGAGTGGCTTCACAACAACTCTGTGACTGTTCTTGAATGGCCCAGCCAGAGCCCTGACTTAAACCCAATTAAGCATCTCTGGAGAGACCTAAAAATGGCTGTCCACCAACGTTTACCATCCAACCTGACAGAAGTGGAGAGGATTTGCAAGGAGGAATGGTAGAGGATCCCTCAATCCAGGTGTGAAAAACTTGTTGCATCTTTCCCAAGAAGACTCACGGCTGTATTAGCTCAAAAGGGTGCTTCTACTAAATACTGAGCAAAGGGTCTGAATACTTAGGACCAGGTGATATTTCAGTTTTTCTTTTTTAATAAATCTGCAACAATTTCAAAAATTCTTTTTTTTTGTCTGTCAATATGGGGTGCTGTGTGTACATTAATGAGGAAAAAAATTAATTTAAATGATTTTAGCAAATGGCTGCAATATAACAAAGAGTGAAAAATTGAAGGGGGTCTGAATACTTTCCGTACCCACTGTAGATACTTTATTAATCCCAAGGGGTAATTCCCATACTCCAGCAGCAGCATACTGATAATAAACAATATTAAAGAGTGATAACAATGGAGGGTATAACACACAATAACTTTGTATAATGTTAACGTTTACCCCCTGAGTCGCATAGTGTGGGGTCTCCTCAGTCTGTCAGTGGAGCAGGATGGTGACAGCAGTCTGTTGCTGAAGCTGCTCCTCTGTCTGGAGATGATCCTGTTCAGTGGATTCTCCATGATTGACAGGAGCCTGCTCAGCGCCCGTCGCTCTGCCATGGATGTCAAACTGTCCAGCTTCATTTCCTACAATAGAGCCTGCCTTCCTAACAAGTTTGTCCAGGTGTGAGGCGTCCTTCTTCTTTATGCTGCCTCCCCAGCACACCACCGCGTAGAAGAGGGCACTCGCCACAACCGTCTGATAGAACATCAACAGCATCTTATTGCAGATGTTGAAGGATGCCAGTCTAAGGAAGTATAGTCAGCTCTGTCCTCTCTTGCACAGACCATCAGTATTGGCAGTCCAGTCCATTTTATCATCCAGCTGCACTTCCAGGTATTTGAGTGACACAGGGCGTTCAAACAAACACGCTAACTCAGGTGTTGTTCAAACACCACGGCTGTTTGGCTCATGAAAGTCGACAGATATGGAGCGAAGCCCACGAGATCCTGCTTTATCCTCATGGAACAAAACAACTTGAACTCTTTCAGGGCTGACGTCGACTTTTGTCAAAAGGAGCAGTTGACGACGGTAATCGACTGTAAACTGTGACAAAACCAACCGTTCTGTTTTAGGTGGACTCTCGTTGCTAGACGGAAAGTTAGATTCACCGGTTTGACCGAGATTTCCTGCGCTCGCCTGAGTAGCAGGGCGCAAACAACGGCAAAAACGGCCCCGACACCTGGTGAGAGATCAAAGCGAATGCGTAAAGCAAAATACTCCATGGACGACGCTATTATCTCTGAGCTGGACTATGACTTGTCGGACTCGGATTCTGAAGCGATTGCAAACGAGTGTGAGGTTCCAGCTTCAGCCGATTGGTCCCCAGCTAATCGTCGTACTGACAATGTTTGCCAGGGAGGACTGCCACTTAACAATGAGAAGAGGTAGAAACCAGATTGCAATGCACCGCGACTTTGGCCCAGCCACACAAAGACAGCCTGGCAGCAAGCCTGCTGCACATTCTTGGCAAAGTGGCAGCCACAGCATGCAGCAACAGACGTTTTATGTTGATTTCTGAAACTATGTTTTTTTTTAAATAAATATTCAGCCCTCAAAAGAGTTAAGAACTCCATGGTTAACAGTTGTGGCAGACGACCAGGGATCCTGCCCCGCCGAGATGCCTGGAGGAAGGACGGACCGGGAGAGTGGCACTACTCTTCCCTGGCACTTTTGCCACCCCAGGGATGGTGTACGCCCAGAGTGCTTCCGGGTGCAAGGGCGGCACTTCCGCCACACTGGGGAGTGCTGCTGGAAGTTCGTCATCGGGCACCTGGAGCACATCCATGGGGCGTTATAAAAGGGGCCGTCTCACTCCATTCAAGGAGCCGGGGACGGGTGGAAGAGGACGGAGCCTGCGAGGAGTGGAGTGGAGGCGGCTGAAAGGACCAAAGACCGAGCAAACGTGTAAATAGTGTAAAATAAACGTGTGTGTTGTGGACATTTTGGCGTCGTGTCCATCTTTTACACAGTCCACCCTTACACACGTGATGTGTTGCGTTTTCCAAGTTATAAGCTTACCTGAAAGGAATGGATTTTTGTTCTTTGCGGCCAATGACCCTGAAGTGGGAATGAGAGACTCCAAGTTAACCAGGGAAGCAGCGCTGGGATCAAGAAAGGATTCTGGGGTTTTACAGTTTCTCACGTCAGTATCCAACATCTCCAAGCTACGGAGTGGCCCAGGCTCATCAAAATATTGCTCTGTAGTAAGGGGGGGAAAAGAAAAGCAAAAGTTATTGTAACAGAAGGAGGCGTGAAAAGTGTGATAATATGGTGCTAGAAACTGGAAGTGCGCTTGTTTTAATAATGTAGTGGCTTAATGACCATCCATTATAATTAAACAGAAAGATAAAAGCTAATTGTGGTCATTCGTACATACGCTATGGAGAATCCACTTGTGCCTTTTCATCTTTTAAAATTTACTGAAATACCCAGTTGGTACTAATAATAATACTACTTTTTATTTATTTGTAGGCACCTTTCTAAACACTCAAGGACACCGAACAATAGAAAAAAAAAAAACACAGATTATATACAAAAATAAAATACAAAAGTTAAAACCAGACAGAGCAATTGTCTCTCTATTGTAAAAAAAAAATCCTGAAGAGAAAAACAGTAGGGCGACGAGATGTGATCTTCACGTTAAAATCACGTGAAGACACTTAAAAGACCTGCAAGACTAAAGCGATTGGCCACCGGGCGTCTCGCGGGGACCTTAAACATGAGACTTTGTGCCCAGAGATTGACCATGACCGTCCCGCCATGACGTAGAACATGAGATTCTTGCAAGACACGGCCTACTTAGAATAAATAACAGCCCGGGCAGCCAGCGACACACTCAGTCGTGTAAAGGCGTTGAGCAGACACAGATCCAGGGCTCTCAGCGCATATAAAGTGTATAAGGACAATACGTTATAAATGAAACGTAGACGACTAAGTGAAGAAGAAAGCAGCGCAGAGAAAAGAGATGCAAAAGCGTTGAAGAGACGAAAAAGAAAAAAATATTCTAGGTGCAAATTCAGAAAATAAGGAAAGTAATTATCAGCCCGGAACAAGTGGAATTGGGAAAAAAAAAAAAAAAAAGCAGGTCCAATTGGGCTCAGAATTAAAAGACAAAGCAGAACTTCATAAAGACGTTCACAAATGTTGGCGCTATACACATGCAGAGCAGGTTAGGGATTATGAAAGCGGTGGAATTCAAAAGGCTCAAAAAAAAAACGTTGGCACCATACACCTGGAGAAAGTTAAAGAATATGAAAGTAGGAGAATTAGAAAGTATAAAAAAAAAGAAAGAAAAAAAATTGCAGTAGCGCAAACAAACGGAAATTATTACTCGAAAAAGGGAAAATAATCACCACGGACCAGGTGTCTCAGAAACAAAAGCAGGACAAAGTGAGGTCAGAAAATAAAAGACAAAGAGTAGAAAACAAAGTAAAACGTCATAAAGAAGTTAAAAAACAAGGGGGACAAACACATGCAGAGCAGGTTAGAGAAAATGAAAACAGTGGAATTCAAAAGACTCGTAGAAACACAAGCAGAGCGAGCTACAGAATATGACAGCAGAAAAAAACGAAAGTGCCAAAAAAAGAAAGTAAAGATCGCATTAGCACAAACAAAGAGAAATTATTACTCGGAGAAATAACGAAAAGGCGAATAGAGATCGAATATATGGTGATATGGCAGAAGTATGTAAATATTGTAAGGCTTTGAAGTTTAAGTCAGAGAATTTCTAAAACGGAGTTTAACTCACACACATCTATTGGTTACTTTAGAAAAAAAATGATTAACTGTTGATGATAAAGATCGTTTTGTCTGCTGAAATTCCAAAACAGAGACACCTACCCTGAATTAGGGTACAAAGTCATTAAACACAAGTCTCACGGACCTCATTACAAAGATTCATCACGTTGGGACTCGAAAGATTCCAAATATTGTTTTTACAGAAGGTCTGAAATAAAAGAGAAACTAATGAAATAGCAACAATTCAAAGGAAAAAAAAATCTTAAAAGTGTGTATCCGGAAAAACAAAAAACGGGGGTTGGAGAGCGAAGCCCCCTAGTACTCCAAGAGATAAAGCCGTCTTAAACAAATGAGTTTTAAGTTTAGATTTGAAAAGTGAGAATGATTCAATATTTCTAAGCTCAGATGGTAGCGAGTCCCAAAGCTGGGGAGCAGAGTAACTGAATGCTGTGCCCCCCATGGTGGTAAGACGGATGAAGGAGACGGTCAAGTGGATGGAGGAAGAGGATCTGAGGGTGCGGTAGGGAATGGCAACAAGGAGGAGGTCAGACAGATATGGAGGGGCGAGGTTATGGAGAGCCTTAAAAGTTAGTAGGAGAATTTGGAATTGAATTCGGAACTGAACTGGAAGCCAATGAAGCTGCTGCAGGACGGGAGTGATGTGGTGAATAGAGGGGGTTCTAGTAATGATGCGGGTAGGCAGCTGAATTCTTGACCTGTTGAAGCTTATAAAGAGATTTGCGAGAAAGACCAAAGAAAAGGGAATTGCAATAATCGAGACGAGAAGTGACAAGGCTGTGAACGAGGATAGCAGTGGTGTGGGGCGAATACGATGAATGTTACGCAAGTGGAAATATGAAGACCGGGAGATGTTACTGATGTGGGACTGAAAGGATAAGAGTGCGGTCGAGGATGACACCCAGACTCTTAATAATAATAATACATTTTATTTATACAACTCAAGGACACCAAACAAACAATAAATAAATAAAAGACACAATTATAAACAACTAAAAACATCAGAAAATATTAAAAATTAAAACCAAACATAACCACAGTAATCATAAAGAAAAAGCCATTTTAAAACAGATGCGTTTGAAGTTAACATTTGAATGATGAATATGATTTGATATTTCTGAGCTCGGTAGGTAATGAATTCCAGAGCTTGGGAGCAGAACGGCTGAACGCTCCGCTCCCCATGGAGGTTAGATGGGCGAGAGGGACGGTTAGATGGATGGAGGAAGAGGATCTAAGGTTACGGGAGGGAATGGCAACATGAAGAAGGTCAGACAGATATGGAGGGGAGAGGTTATGAATGGCCTTAAATGTTAATAGCAGAATCTTAAGATTAATTCGAAACTTAAAATCGGGAGCCAATGAAGCTGCTGCAAGACCGGAGCGATATGGTGAATAGATGAGGTTCGAGTAATAATGCGAGCTGCAGAATTCTGGACCAGCTGAAGCTTATGGAGAGATTTATTTATTAGAGAGACCAAAGAGGAGTCCAGTCGAGAAGTAACAAGACTGTGAACAAGAATGGCGGTGGTGTGGGGAGTGAGGGAGGGGTGGATACGATGACTACGATTTACGCAGGTAGAAGTAAGCAGACCCGGTGATGTTATTAAAGTGAGATTGGAAAGACGGAGGACTGTCAAGGATGTCTTAACCTGTGGGGAAGGGGAGACAGAGGAATTATCAATGACAAATGAAAAAAATGATCAGTTTGGATGAGGTGGATTTTGTACCAATGAGGACAACCTCAGTTTCATTAAAGATCCACAGTCAGTCTGCCAGTGTAGAAACTCCGTAACACATCTACTCCACTAACGTTCTCTGTTAACAGCAAAAACAGTTCTGAGAGCTGAGGAGGAAGTGAGGCGAGCTGCTCACCCGATTGAACAGAATCTGCGTCTTTGTCATTCCCTTCTTCTTTTAGATCTGGAAGCTTTGCAAAGGGATCAATGATGGATCCTCCTAAAAAACACCACATAATTCCCTAATAGTGAGGAGCGTAAGGCAATATTGCACAAAAGTCGGGGATAAGAAATACAACACACATACAGTAAACACATTCTTAGACCCTGCCTGCTTTATACAACAATCGTCCAAAATGATTCTCTAACAGAAGTCAGAAGAGCTTAAAGTTTCAATCGTTATTTCTTACCTGAACTTCAGTCGTTTAACCCCACAGCAGAGTACGGTGTACAGTAATCCCTCGCTACTTCGCGGTTCACGACTTCACGGGTTTTTTAAATATAGTAGTAGTATTTCCTAGTCTAAGAACAACAAAACACGTTCGGTGACCAAGTGCGTTGTAACACGGGCTGCGACTGGTACATGGGAGGGAGACGACAAATCACAGCTTCCCGCTTTCTAAATCGGGCCCGTGATTGGTGCTTTGACTGATGCCCAGATCCCACAGCATCTCCCCTTGTCTCTCTATCGCGGCCATTTTGCTTCAAGCTTTCTCGCCGAGCGGTTTGCTTTACACTGTACTGTGTGTGATTTTTTTTTTGTGGTTTCTTTGTGTTGAACTTCGCTTCAATTTTCTCCCCCTGCAATGGCTCCCAAACGTGCTCCTTCTTCCAAGGCCGGTGCTGAGCCTAAACGCCGTTCGATCGGTCCAATTTTGCAACAAGGTCGACGACGTCATGACCGCCTACAAGCTGCTCTTCGAACGGAAAAAGAAGCAGCGGCAGCAACTGCCGATCACAATGTTTTTGCAGCCTCGCAAAAAAGAGCCAGCTCCTACTACTACAGTACTACGGATACACCTTCGGAAACCGTGGAAGAGGTGCCCCAGGAAATGTTAGGTAGGTCCCCGTTATTAATAGAGTAAAGGGTGGGTTGTAAACAGTACAGGGAGGGTTTAAAAACGTCCAAATACACGTTAAATAATTAAATGAATATGGTGTCCCTACTTCGCGGAAATTCAGTTATTGCGGCCGGCCTTGGAACCTATCTCCCGCGATAAACGAGGGATTACTGTATTTTTATTAAAATATGGACAGTTAAAAAAACAGATACATTTTCATTTACTTATCCACTGTTGGTATACTTTATACTTTCACTACTAGCTAGTCCTGATGTGGCCATCATACGCCTAAAGTCATAAAAACTGAAAATGACAGAAGTTAGCGATCATTTGACCAATGAAAAGGATGGAGTCAAAGCTTAGATTGCAACACAATACACGTGCATTTGGCAGGTTGGCAAACACGTACCAGGCAGATGAGCAGGAGATTTCCAGGGGTCACTTGACGCAGGGCTGGCGACACCTCCAGCAGAATGCCAGGGGTCAGAAGAGGACGGACTGAAACTCCAGGACTTGGAAGGCAAGGATTGAGGTGGCGCAGTGGGCACTGCTGGGATCGATACGGGCCATGAGCTAGCCATTGAGGAAATCTCATTAGCACCCCCTGCAGGGAGACCATTAATGTTAAAGCAAGGGCATTACATACACTGAAAAAAGTCTAGCATTGATGTTGTTCATTCAACGTAAATTTTCTCTTTCAAGCAACTTAAGATTAGTCATTTAGTGTTGCAGCTTGAAATATTTGGTTTCAAATCTCAATCAAAGTAAAAAAAAATTGTTTGTACTAAATTAAGTTATGGTGGAGGGAATAAACGTAAAAATCCTATTTCATTTCACTTAATATTTTAGGTTGTTCATGTGCTGTGTTTGAGGGACCATTTGTATATTCATTCAGTCGAACTTTCCAGTTTGATGGCTTTCCAACTGTCAAAAAAGAAGAACAACTTAAAAAATAGATTTACTTCAGTAAAAAAAAACAAGCGAATTGCACCCAATCACTCTAAATGATTTGCCTCAACTTAAAAATTGTGGGATCAAAAAGCTAAAAAGAATTCTATTGGTTCAGATTGAAAATATTAAGTGTGAATCATCACATTTTTTTTTTCAGCGTAGGACGACAAAAGTATTGGGTTTTACAAACTTGTTTACAGTTGCTTACATTTATTATAGTAATATTTTAATACAAATGGCTATTTTGTATGTGTTGTTACACACACACACACACATATATATCGTCACACACGTGTGAGTAGGAGTCAACTAACTAAAGGGCCTGAATAATGGCAATTCCACGTCTGACCAGGGGAGCACCGACTGTCCCTCTCAATCCCTTGCTGACCAAAGCTGTCAAAATGACCCCCAAGGGTGCTGGCTCTGGCTTTAATTCCTGACTCGGTGGTCTTCACCGACATTTGAATATTTTCTGGGAGGACTTTGGAATTTATCCTAAACGAGGAGACTGAATGGACTAATCTGAAACATGAACGGTAATAAGAAATGGCGCTAAAAATTGCGCAAACCAAGTTTACTTCTTTTGAGTAGGTTGTCAGGTGCTTTGAAATAACTGACATTCACAAACATGCTGGCATCAATGAAGGCAACGATCACAATGCAGAAAACATACGTTAACAGTAAGGAGGTTTAATTTCTTATTAATCACTAGAATTTAGTAATGCATACAGAAAAATAGTACTAGAGGGATCAATAACATGAATTCTCCATGTGCTTGTTTGGATTTTTCCCTCACACAATAAAAGTGTGTGGTCCTCTCACTGCCTAAAGTGGTACAGTTAGGTGGTCTGGCAAGTGCATCGTCCAGTCAAGGAGGCGCTCCTGCCAAAATCTGTTACAATTGCTTATAGCTCCCCGTGAGCTGCTTGGCGCATAAAATACAGTGATAGGTGGGCACTGTACTGTAAATGCTGCGTGCCCATTACACAGGAGCGCTCGCGTGGTACGTAAAGCTGGAAGTGTAAAATCTTGTTTGGACAGCAGCTAACGATTCACAAAACACTTCTCGTATTGTCATATTTTGAGATAATGAGGCGATGAAGATTTCCTTTCCTACCATCTGGCGCCCAGGGGTCTGGTGCTGACAGAGACGAAGCAGGTGATGAAACCTTCTGGGAATTTGTCCAGGGGTCAGTAATTAAGTCTAGACCTTTGGTAGATGGGACATCCCAAGGATCTCCTGAAGCGGAGGACGAGGGTACAGGCCCAAAAACGTCCACGAGATCAATCAGAGAGGACTGTAAGAAGAGAGAAGGAAAGATGGGGAGTTATTTTAAGAAGAAGACACATTTAGGGACAGTTAAGGAACTAATTGTAAGTAGAAAAAAGTCTAAAACCATAATGTAATAATTATTAAGTATGATATTAAAAAAAGTATAAATACTATATCATTGTTAAAAGGGGTAGTAAAAATCAACTTAAGATGCTGGTTCAGAATAAAAAGGTAATGCCATGGTAGTGAGAAAACTGAAAGTTTAGTGATTGGCAATAATGGATATAATGAGGTTATCAGAAATAAACTTGATGCATTAGGATTAAAAGTCAAGACGGAGGTAAAGAATTTAGGGGTAACGGTTGGCTGTGACCGGAATTTTAAAATCGCATATTAATCAGATCACTAGGACAGCATTTCACTTAAGAAACATAGCAAAAGTTAGACCTCTTATATCTTTTGTTTTCAGTCGACTAGATTATTGTAACACACTCCTCTCAGGTGGCACGGTGGCGCAGTGGGTAATGCTGCTGCCTCGCAGTAAGGAGACCTGGGGTTCGCTTCCCGGGTTCTCCCCGTGTCTGCGTGGGTTTCCTCCCCACAGTCCAAAGACATGCAGGTTAGGTGCATTGGTGATCCTAAATTGTCCCTAGTGTGTGCCCTGTGGTGGGCTGGCACCCTGCCCGGGGTTTGTTTCCAGCCTTGTGCCCTGTGTTAGCTGGGATTGACTCCAGCAGACTTCCGTGACCCTGTAGTTAGGATATAGCGGGTTGGATAATGGATGGATGGATGGACTCCTCTCAGGACCACCCAAAAAAGACATCAAGCACTGCAACAAGAGAAGAATGGAGTCGCCAGAATCTGAACTAGGAAAAGAAAATCCGAGCACATCTCTCCAGTTTTGATGTCACTACACTGGTTACCTGCGTCATTCAGAATTGACTTTAAAATCCTGCTTATGGTTTATAAAGCCTTAAATAATCTGCTCCATCTTATATTTCAGAATGTCTCACACCTTACACTCCTAATCGTAACCGGAGATCTTCAAATGAGTGTCTGCTTAGAATTCCAAGAGCTAAACTTAAAAGAACTGGTGAGGCGGACGGCCTTCTGCTGTTAGGCACCTAAAATCTGGAATACTCTGCCAATAGGAATTCGCCAGGCTGATACGGTGGAGCTCTTTAAACAAATTGCTAAAAACACATCACTTTAACATGGCCTTCTCATAACTTCATTTTAGTTTAATCCTGATGCTCTGTACATTCAATTAAATTATCATTACTATTCATGGTGGCTCCAAAATCCGTACCAACCCCTAATGTCTCTTCTGTTCTTTTTCCGGTTTTCTGTGGTGGCGATCTGCGCCTCCACCACCTGATCAAAGCACCATGATGTCCCTACATTGATGGATTAAAGGCCAGAAGTCCACGTGACCATCATCATCAAGTCCTTCCATGAGATCCCTGAATACCATGAGGACTGATCATTTATGTTAGGTAGAATGCCTAGAGGGGGCTGGGTGGTCTCATGGCCTCAGACCCCCTGCAGATTTTATTTTTTCTCCAGCTGTCTGGAGTTTTTCTTTTTGTTTTTTTTTATCCTCCCTGGCCATCGGACTTTACTCTTATTCTATGTTAATTAGTGTTCTCTGATTTTAATTCTTACTTTGTCTTTTTTCCTCTTCATCATGTAAAGCACTTTGAGCTCCATTATTTGTATGAAAATGTGCTCTAGAAATAAATGTTGCTGTTGTTGTTGCTGGTGACCAATAAAGGATAAAAGAGCCAACGAGTACAAAAATGGCTTTAAATGATACCTCCCCTGCCATTAATGTCAGCCATGAAAGTGTAACTTAACTTTTATAATCCATTGAAAACATCTTATCAAACTTAAGCGACTGTAGAACAGTCACTCATTTTTTGCTGCCGCTTTACCTCTCCGCCGTCAAGCTGGCTTTCTTCAAGAGCTTTCTGCAAATGACGGTCATCCTTCTGCCTTGACGATACCTCCTGTAGGACAAGGAAAGCAAAAGGTGACAGGAAGCAGCCGGCTTGTTTAAATGAACGTGCAAAACCAAAACATCGATGAGGGAGGGAGAAGAAAACGCAAACCCCGTCACACAAAACATTTATAGCCACACGTCGGGTCTACGGCCACAATTCTAAGGAATTTGAATACAACACAATCTATCACCTCCTGATCCATAGATGGTGGCTTCTAAAGTAAAACATTCTATGCTTCACTTTTCCTGGGGGACACATTTTTATTAATAGAATTTATCATTTTCAAGTGTCTAAAGAAACTTATTAAAAAAAGAAATGTAAGAAATAACCAGTACATCTGTAAAGTAATCAAATACCCAATACTCAACATACTGTATATGCTACCGGCAATGTATGAAACACGGGCATCGCATAGAATGCCTAGGCAATATATGGAATTCCTGGCGCTTCTGGGCAAAGTATGAAATATCCGAATTATTTTAATAATATATATACTGTCCCGGCGGCACGGTGGCGCAGTGGTAGTGCTGTTGCCTTGCAGTTAGGAGACCCGGGGTTCACTTCCCGGGTCCTCCATGCGTGTAGTTTGCATGTTCTCCCCGTGTCTGCGTGGGTTTCCTCCCACAGTCCAAAGACATGCAGGTTAGGTGGATTGGCGATTCTAAATTGTGCTTGGTGTGTGGGTGTCGGTGTGTGTGTCCTGTGGTGGGTTGGCACCCTGCCCGGGATTGGTTCCTGCCTGGCGCCCTGTGTTGGCTGGGATTGGCTCCAGCAGACCCCCCGTGACCCTGTGTTCGGATTCAACGGGTTGGAAAATGGATGGGTGGATGGATATACTTTCCCTAGGCATTGTATGTAATACTGAGGCATTATATAGAATGACAAATGCCATTTAGGCAAAGTATTAAAAGAGAGTCATGAAAAGACGTACATTAAAAAGAAAGAAATACAAAATAAAAGTATAGGACTTTCTTATTGAGGCCGTGGCGCAGAGTAAAGGGACTTCATCTCGGTCTCCGACGTCCGAGGTTCGATCCCCGCCAGGGGAGCAGTGGAGTGTGTACGCCAGATGAGCCCAAATAAGGGCCAAACACTTGTCGCGTACTTAGCAGCTCTAGGGTCCCGGGTGCGAGTCCTGGCTGGTCACAGTCAGCGTAAAGTCCTGCCGTGTCCACATGAATTCTTCTTTGACGTTCTCCTCTCCTCTCACGTCCCAAATATGTGCTTGAGTCCTGAAGCTGGCCTTGTATTTGTGTGTATGTATGAAGTGTACTGCGGTGGGCTGGTGCCCTACCCGGGGTTTGTTTCCTGCCTGGCGGCGTGTGTTGGCTGGGATTGGCTCCAGGAGACCCCCCCGTGACCCTGTAGTTAGGATATAGCGGGTTGGATAATGGATGTTTATAAAGTTGTTAATCTGATTGGTACTTGACATCATAAAATACACAGAATGAGTAAGAAAGGACATGTTAAAGAGAGAACCGTCCATCATTCCCCCACAATTAGCCATCTATAGGGAGAATTCAAGTTGTAGGGAAAAAGCAGGAAGACGATTGGTCAGTAAAGCAGAAAAAGGAAGAACTCATTTCCAACGTCTTCTCTTTCAAGAGCATAATCTTCTCATCTTTACCCAGAAAATACAATTAATGATATCTGATATGCTAGAAACCTGCAAGATTATTTCCCCAAAAGTGCTGTCGGATCACGTATAGTCCATACAGTACAACCTGAACTTATAATGCAAATAATCAATGACTGATTTACAACTTAAAGTTTAGAAATGAGGACATTAGAGGGTCAACTCAGGTTGGATAGTTGGGAGACAAAGCCAGAGAGGCGAGATGGCGTTGGTTTGGACCTGTGCAGAGGAGAGATGAGTGGTATAATGAGTGAAGGGTGCTAAGGATAGAGCTGCCAGGTAAGAGGAGAAGAGGATGGCCTAAGAGAAGGTTTATGGATGTGGTGTGAGGGGGCTTGAAGGTAGTGGGTGTAATGGAGCAAGATGACGAGGACAAGAAGAGACGGAAAAAGATGATCCGCTGTGGTGACCCCTAACGGGAGCAGCCGAAAGAAGAAGATACAGTGGGTACGGAAAGTATTCAGACCCCCTTCAATTTTTCACTCTTTGTTATATTGCAGCCATTTGCTAAAATCATTTAAATTAATTTTTTCCCTCATTAATGTACACACAGCACCCCATATTGACAGACAAAAAAAAGAATTTTTGAAATTGTTGCAGATTTATTAAAAAAGAAAAACTGAAATATCACCTGGTCCTAAGTATTCAGACCCTTTGCTCAGTATTTAGTAGAAGCACCCTTTTGAGCTAATACAGCCATGAGTCTTCTTGGGAAAGATGCAACAAGTTTTTCACACCTGGATTGGGGGATCCTCTACCATTCCTCCTTGCAGATCCTCTCCAGTTCTGTCAGGTTGGATGGTAAACGTTGGTGGACAGCCATTTTTAGGTCTCTCCAGAGATGCTCATTTGGGTTTAAGTCAGGGCTCTGGCTGGGCCATTCGAGAACAGTCACAGAGTTGTTGTGAAGCCACTCCTTCGTTATTTTAGCTGTGTGCTTAGGGTCATTGTCTTGTTGGAAGGTAAACCTTCGGCCCAGTCTGAGGTCCTTAGCACTCTGGAGAAGGTTTTTGTCCAGGATATCCCTGTACTTGGCCACGTTCATCTTTCCCTCGATTGCAACCAGTTGTCCTGTCCCTGCAGCTGAAAAACACCCCCACAGCATGATGCTGCCACCACCATGCTTCACTGTGGGGACTGTATTGGACAAGTGATGAGCAGTGCCTGGTTGTCTCCACACATACCGCTTAGAATTAAGGCCAAAAAGTTCTATCTTGGTCTCATCAGACCAGAGAATCTTATTTTTCACCATCTCAGAGTCCTTCAGGTGTCTGATGACCCTAAGCACTCAGCTAAAATAACGAAGGAGTGGCTTCACAACAACTCTGTGACTGTTCTTGAATGGCCCAGCCAGAGCCCTGACTTAAACCCAATTGAGCATCTCTGGAGAGACCTAAAAATGGCTGTCCACCAACGTTTACCATCCAACCTGACAGAACTGGAGAGGATCTGCAAGGAGGAATGGCAGAGGATCCCCAAATCCAGGTGTGAAAAACTTGTTGCATCTTTCCCAAGAAGACTCATGGCTGTATTAGCTCAAAAGGGTGCTGCTACTAAATACTGAGCAAAGGGTCTGAATACTTAGGACCAGGTGATATTTCAGTTTTTCTTTAATAAATCTGCAACAGTTTTAAAAATTCTTTTTTTTGTCTGTCAATATGGGGTGCTGTGTGTACATTAATGAGGGAAAAAATGAATTTAAATGATTTTAGCAAATGGCTGCAATATAACAAAGAGTGAAAAATTGAAGGGGGTCTGAATACTTTCCGGACCCACTGTATGTACAACTTAACATACATCTAAAAATGGCAAGGGATCCTTGTGAGCATTACCAAGCTCCTGAATCTAGAACTAAAAGTAGTGAAGGCACAATATGTGAAAAGAATGAGAAGCAGCTGGTTAGAACCCCCCCGGTCATTATAATAGAGTTAAAGGGTGCGGCGATTTGAACTCTGCAAGCACGAAAAGCGTTCAGCAGCTTCACTGGAGACCGTAGTGAACAGGTGTGACATGTCCTGCGAGGACCAACTGAAAACGTGCACAAGTCAATTAGGAACTGGAGGAGCAAGCAAAAGTAAAATCCAACAATCGGGGGGGGGGGGGAGAAAAAAATATGTTTAATAAGAAGAGTTAGTAGTCACCACAGTTACACCTTCTAAAGGTAGACAGCCTCTAGGAATGAGAAGAGAAGGAAAGCTTTTTAAGTTTCCGGAGCCAACAGGTGCAGCTTACCAATGTCAGAAATGTAAAATGAACAGGAATGGTTAGTAGTGACGACTGTGCACAACTCAAAGCAAGAAGAAGTGAAGAGAGAGCGAGAAAGAGAAGGGATGCCATCATAAAGCACACGGCTACTAACCAAGAGACGGACTCTACCTTCTCGTGCTGCTCCTTACTGAGGCTCAGAGCGATCTGCAGCTGAGTGTCTTCATCCACTTCTACAGACTCCTGCGGCTACAATGCATCAGAAAAGGGAAGGCGTTAGCACCTCTGGAACTGAAGGGGGGCATAAATCATGGAGTCACAAGCACGCCAGTCATTTCATTCCCGTCTGACAGCTCAGGGCAGAAACAATACAAAAAAAAATTAAAAGAATGCTATACCCTTATCGTTAAAAGATACAAACACCGCTGCTTCTAACTAACAGTCACTGGCGACAACAGGAAGTAAAAAGGGACAAGCGTTACCTTCCCACACTCCTCTCTGCTCATCGCCAAAGCCAGCTGCAGCTGGAGTTCCTCCTCTCCAGTGGTCTGTGGCCGGGACTGCTCCAGTTCGGAGATGAACCGTGGGGAGGATGATGAAGCTGTAAAATATTGCAAGCATTAAGGAAATGTGGTGTTGCACTCTGCACATTTCTTTTTAAAAACAGTTTAGGGACTTAAAAACTACATATGAAAAAGTTTGGGACCCCCTCTCAGCCTGCATAAAAATTGACTTTCCTTTCAACATTAAAGATCACAGTGGCATGTCTGTCATTTCCTAGGAACATCGGAGCACTGCGGTGTTTTCCCAACAAAGATTTTTAGTGACGCAGTATTTAGTTATATGAAAGGAAATCAAATGTGAAAAACTGGCTGTGCACAAATGTGGGTCCCCTTGTCATGTTGCTGATTTGAATGCCTGTCACTGCTCAATGCTGATTAGTTGGTTGGATGAGCTCGTTAAGCCTTGAACTTCATAGACAGGAGTGTCCAATCATGAGTGGTAAAAGGTATTTAAGGTGGTCAATCGCAGGTTGTCATTCCTTCCCTTAGACTCTCCCCTGAAGAGCGACAGACAGCATGGGATCCTCAAGGCAACTCTCAAAAGATCTGAAAACAAAGATTGTTGAGTCTCCTGGTTTAGGAGAAGGCGACAAAAAGCCATCTCAAAGGTTTCAAGTGTAAGGAATGGAATCAGGAAATGGAAGGCCACAGGCACAGTTGCTGTTAAACCAACCCAGAAAAATACAGGAGCAGCATATGCAGAAGCAGGATTGTAAGAATGGTTACAGACAACCCACAGATCACCTCCAAAGACCTGCAGGAACATCTCGCTGCAGATGGCGTATCTGTACATCATTCTACAATTCAGAACATTTGTATGGCAGGGTGATGAGAAAGAAGCCCTTTCTGCACTCACGTCACAAACAGAGTCACTTGTTGTATGCCAATGCTCATTTAGACAAGCCAGATTCATTTGAGAACAAAATGCCTTGGATTGATGAGACAAAAATGGAGTTATTTGGTCAGAACAAAAAAGCGCTTTGCATGGCGGAGGAAGAACAGCGCATTCCAAGAAAAACACCTGCTACCTCCTGTCACATTTGGTGGAGGTTCCATCATGCTGTGGGGCTGTGTGGCTAGTTCAGGGACTGGGGACCTTGTTAAAGTCGAGGGTCAGATGAATTCAACCCAATATCAACAAATTCTTCAGGATAATGTTCAAGCATCAGTCACAAAGCTGAAGTCACGCAGGGGTTGGATATTCCAACAAGACAATGACCCAAAACACAGTTGGAAATCTACAAAGGCATTCATGAAGAGGGAGAAGTCCAATGTGCTGGAATGGCCGTCACAGTCCCCTGACTTGAATATCATCGACAATCTATGGGATGATTTGAAGCAGGCTGTCCATCAAATTGAACTGAACTGGAGAGATTTTGTATGAAGAATGGTCAGAAATACCACCATCCAGAATCCAGACACTCATCACAGGCTACAGGAGGACAGCGTCTGGAGGCTCAAAGGAGCAAAAGGAGGCTCAACTCAGTATTGATGTCATATCTTTGTTGGGGTGCCCACATTTATGCACCTGTCTAATTCTGTTATGATGCATGTTGCATATTTTCTGTTAATCCAATAAACTTCATGTCACTGCTGAAATCCTCCTGTGTCCATAAGGCATGTCAGATATTAAAAGGAAGTTGCTACTTTGAAAGCTCAGCCAATGAGAAACAAAAATCCAAAGAATTACAAGGGGTTCCCAAACTTTTTCATATGACTGTACTTGAGGATAACACGACACAACATAAAAGGCACCATGTATTATCATTATTATTATCATTATTATTATACTCCAGTCTGCTTAATCCAATTCAGACCTGGCAGCATCCAGTGCAAGGCAGAAATCATCCCTGTGAAATGTGCCAGTCTATCACAGAGCCAATTTCAGAATTGCTAGTCAGCCTAACACACATTTTATTTGCAGATGTGGACTGGAAACCCCCGTAAACACGAGAAGAACGTGCAGGCTTCATGAAACAACCAACTACCAAGAGCAAGATCCTGGAGACCATGAGGCAGCGGTGCACCACTGTGCCACTCAAAAACCAAATTCTCTTTCCAAGTGATGTGCTAATGTTACCACTCAGCATATTTCAAGAACCGCGAAGCTAAACTGAAAGGTTGAGATCTAACTCTTCTATGCTGAAATAATAAAGTCCCAGTAAATGTTCCTTAAGGTTAGAAAAGGTTATCTCATAGTGCTTGTTCTCCATTCAGTTCAACACCAATATCGATTCCTTTTTTTTTTATTAAATTGAGTCTATACAATATGGCTCAGTGCTCATCAACTCTGCTAACAAGCCACGCAAGCAAGCAAGCAAACAAACATACATACATACATACTGTACCCATAGATTATTAAACGCCGATCTCGTAGTTGAGCCTGGAAATTCCCCAAGAGAAACTAAACTGAGGCCGAGCAGAGGGTGGACTTGAGTGCCCCACTCAGAGAAATGTCACCGGAAAACTTAATACGACAAGCGAGCGGACAGAAAAACGAGCGAATGAGGACTTTAGCATGTGGGGGAGGGGGGGTTAAAGTCCAGAGAAAATTCTGTGCAGTCACAGAGAGAACATCCAGACTCGAGAACAGCGACAAGACCAGACGCCCAGCTCGATTTACCATAAACATACTACATATAACACCCGTATATTGAAATCACCAACGTATGCACTACAATATCGAGATGTGTAGTACTGTATTGTATCTGGCTGCCCCATTCACACTAGAATATAAACCAACGTCACCCGCCTCAAATGACTGGCAAGGCTAAGCTGCTTGACCATGGAGAGACATTTCTCGTTTCGACTGATATTCTGCACACCATTTTCTTGGCAGAGCTCAATATTTTTTTTTTTCTTTGTTACACTTACTAAAGCAGGAGTTTCCAACTCTGGTCCTAGTGGGCCGCAGTGGCTGCAGGTTTTCATTCTAACCATCTTTATAATTAGCGAGCCGTTTCTGAACTAAGTTCTTTTGTCTTAGTTTTGATTGACGTGACTCAGACCCCCCGAATTGTTTCTTTTTCCTTAATGAGCAGCAAAACAATAAATGAGACACAAAACAAGACCAGCTAACCTGAAAATAAAGAAAGGCAAAGGTCTCGGTCATGTTGGTCTGCTCAGGTCACCAAAACATCTGGACGGTGGTCTCAGAAAAAACAGAAAATCAACAGTCTGCTCTGGTAGAACGAGAGCGGCAATAAGACGTGATATTCAATAACGGCTTTAATTAACAGCAAGAATCGTCTTCTCATTAAGGAACTGGTTGGAGTGAAATTGGCTGGAGTTTGACGTTCATCTGTCGGCTCGTTTCACGTCTCATTTCTGTTTGGCTGCCATTCAATGAAGAAACGAATCAATGCAGAGGACTGAATCCTTAAAAACAGGACTATTAAAATGAAGGGAAAGGGAGTTCATTAGCAGTGAAAACTGATCAGGAAAACGGTTAGAATGAAAACCTGCAGCCACTGCGGACCACCAGGACCAGAGTTGGACCCCCCTGTACTAAAGACAGCAGGGGCTGATTGGCAGGGATGGTACACGTCATCCGACACTGCTAGCACCAAAGGAGGCATCTCTATAATGTGTGCCAAGGTCAGACATGAATGCCAGTTAGTTATTTTCCTCTTTTTGCAGTCATTGCATGTTTTTGAAACCACAGGCCGCCGTTAGCCATTTTCTCACACTGAGCAGCGAGTACACAATGGCGGTGACATCACTTGTCATGCAGCTGTGAGGCTATAAATGTAACTAGTAGTCGTGATATTGCAGTTTCAGTATTGGACGTTTCTTGGTAATCTGAATACACTCGCTACTTCAGGGACTACCTTCATGTCTGTATTTTTGCTTTTATTAAATAAACTTCTGCATTGTTTGCTTGCTGTACATTCATTGCATACAGTGCAAATTTTCTTTTTTTTTTTTAATTTTAATAGGAAGTGGTGTGATTAAATGGTGCGATGCGAACCACCTACACCTGAACACCAGCAAAACCAAAGAGCTGCTGGTGGGCATTAAGAGGCCCAGGCCCCTCCTGGACCCCGTGATTATCAGAGGGTGCAGACCTATAAATACCTGGGAGTGCAGCTGGATGATAAACTGGACTGCCAACACTGATGATCTGTGCCAGAGAGGACAGAGCCGACTATACTTCATTAGAAGGCTGGCGTCCTTCAACATCTGCAATAAGATGCTGCAGATGTCCTACCAGACGGTTGTGGCGAGCGCCCTCTTCTACGCGGTGGTGTGCTGGGGAGGCAGCATAAAGAAGAGGGACGCCTCACACCTGGACAAACTGGTGAGGAAGGCAGGCTCTATTGTGGGCACGGAGCTGGGCAGTCTGACATCCGTGGCAGAGCAGCGGGCACCGAGCAGACTCCTGTCAATCATGGAGAATCCACTGAACAGGATCATCTCCAGACAGAGGAGCAGCTTCAGCGACAGACTGCTGTCACCGTCCTGCTCCACTGACAGACTGAGGAGACCCCACACTATGTGACTCGGGGGGGGTAAACGTTAACATTAAACAAAGTTATTGTCTGTTACACCCACCTCGCTTTCTCCACACCACACACTTTTTAACTTGCACTGTGCTTTTAATTGTTCTTTAATTTAATATTGCTCTTTATCAGTATGCTGCTGCTGGAGTATGTGAATTTCCCCTTAGGATTAATAAAGTATCTATCTATTGTAGGAAGAGCGCTATATAGTGCCCGACCTGACACAGATTCACATTGAGGCACGTGTAAAAATCTTCTTCTTTCAGCTGCTCCCGTTAGAGGTTGCCACAGCGGATCATCTGTCCGCATATGGAGTTGGCAAAATTTTACACCGGATGCCCTTCCTGACATAACCCTTCCCATTTATCCGGGCTTGGGACTGGCACAAAGAAACACACTGGTTTGTGCATCCTCTGTGGCTGGGTACCAATATTTATTTTGCTTCACCTGTGGGGCACGTCTTCCCCGTGAACCCCACAGGCAATACACAGTCCCAAGCACACACACACACAAATCCTAAGCACTTTCTGCTTTTGGCACCACCACTCTTCCCAGGCAACCTTGTCATCCTCCTCCACCCGATTCCGGCCCCCTGACTGGTGGTCGCTGGCTCCTCTTGTAGCTCACCCGGAAGTGCTCCAGGTGCTTGATCACCAAGGTGTGATGAACCTGCTGCCCACACGGACTCAGGAGTCCCAAACGCAGGGCTGTACCCAACTCCAATTCCCATGGAGCCCTGTGGGGAAACCGAGGAACCGCTCCAATCCAGGGGGGCGGCCATCTAGCCTCCAGGGGGAGAAACTGCAGAGTCCAGGGCTGAATATAGTGTGCAGGGGCGTCCCGGCTGGGCATGGGCCTGCCACACTAACACGTACATGCTAACCTTTAGGCTTTCCCTAAACAGATGCCTGATATTGAGGAACAGACTAAAGGTTCAAATAAATCACCACCAGGCATGATAGCCCAACTAGGTTTATTTGTAAAATTGCAGCCATCAAGTGTAGATTTGAATTGCACAACCCTGCAGAGGCCCACATCCACCCGTCCTAAAAAGCTATTTAGCTGTGCCACCGTGAACCTGGAATGTCATCTGCCATCATTTTTTCTTTCATTTCAGCAAAACGTCAGCCTTCAAAACAACAACCGACTCAGCAGATCCAGAGCTGCTCCTGCTCACTCGTT
The DNA here is from genome assembly GCA_026402145.1 of Polypterus bichir lapradei. Lineage (NCBI taxonomy): Eukaryota > Metazoa > Chordata > Cladistia > Polypteriformes > Polypteridae > Polypterus > Polypterus bichir. Next base: position 4,846,945 of record JANRMT010062846.1, on the reverse strand, counting down.
TGTTTAATCCTCTCCCAGATGAAGTAAAGTTCGTTTTCAGAGGAGCGTCCGACACTTAAAAATAATCTCAGCTGCGTCCGAATCAAAAAATCCACAGAGACCCTTCTGCAGCGATTTTAGAATTTTTTTTTTTTTTTTTTGTAATATATTCATTTGGTAACACTTTAGGTATTGCAAAAATACATTTATTACTCATTTCTTAACAAGACCTTAACAAAAGCTTCCTTCGGCGTTAATAACACAACACTTACAAGTCTCAGTAAAGTGGCGATTCATCCGCTCAAGACGGCCTGCGAAAATAACTTCACTTGGAGACGGTCCAAAGTGGCTTAGGTGAGACCTACTGTAGTTCTCTTGAGATCGCATACTTCAGCTTAAACCTGCGGCTCCTTCATATTCAGATCACATTCTAAACTGCACAGAGATGAGTGACCGGCTTACAGAGGCTTTAAAAGCAGCAATTAAGACGAAAAGAAGCCTCTGTCAGGGTCTTCTTACATAACAGTTAATGACGATTAGATGCACATTTGCAGCATCTAAAGTATTACCATTTATTTTTTTATGTACGCCCCCTGCTTGCTTCGCTCGTCCACCCCTATGTTTGGTTTACCGGATAAACAATTTAAAGAGATTGTTATTTTCTTGGGAATTGTTACATATGTCTGCGGTGGGTTGCTGCCCTGCCCGGGATTGGTTCCTGCCTTGTGCCCTGTGTTGGCTGGGAATGGCTCCAGCAGATCCCCATGACCCCGTGTTCGGGTTGGAAAATGGATGGATGGATGTTACATATGCATTATTTTCACTTTAAAACTTTTGTAAAAACAATACTTGTCCTTTATTTCCGGCCCTGGGTGTGGTTACATCTCTTTCTTGCAGGACGTGTAACGCTGCTTGCGTTGTGAAGGGTTGGTGCAGCTGAATGCACGCTAAAGAGAAGAAGTTGGATCATCTGCTGTCTTTCTGCTGCTGCTGCTGGCACGCTGTGCGTCGATTATTTCAAAGCCTGTACAGCAGCTGTCCTTTTGTCACTTCGCGTCTCTGCCACTCGTATAGTAAGGGGGGGTGGGGCTTAACGCACGCTAAGGAGAAGCGGTCGGATCATCTGCCGATTTGCTGCTGCGTCTTCTGCTTGTCGCTGTTTTAAGAGCTGGGAGCACATGAAGTTTGTCTGCCAAAAGCATTCCAACAACTGCTAGGTTAGGTGTCCATGAACTCGTTTCAAATGTTGTCTCGCGTGACGTCAGATTGTCTTCTGAGAAGATCACGTCTTGTCTCCCTCCCAAGGTTTTTTGTTAGTATATATATATATATATATATAAAAATAAATAAATAAATAAATAAATAAATAATAGAGAGACATATACTCATATATATGCTTGGTCACACACACGCATATTATATGCAAGATGATTACATATACATACACAGAATATATAATCTCTCTATTATGAAAGGAAATCCTGAGACAAGACTTTCTCAGAGATAATTTCGGGTCCCATGAAAACGAGGCCATTTGCCAAGAGATTGACAAGTCCCGCCCTCCTCTCAAACATTGACAGCCACACCCACGGTCCAATCACTTCTTATTTGTGTGAATGTTATTGTCAGAGACAGTTCCTGTGCTCTCAGCTCCAAGCGGGGTCGGAAATAAAAGACAAAGAGTAGAAGACAAAGTAGAACGTCATAAAGAGGTTCAAAAACGTTGGTGCGATACAAATGCAGAGCAGGTTAGAGATTATGAAAGTACTAAAACTCAAAAAAGTCTCAATAAACTGATAGTAAAGATCGCATTAGCACTAACAAACGGAAATTACTCGGTGAAATAACGGAACAGCGAAAAGAGATCGAACACATGGACATGGGTGATATGACAGAAGTATGTAGATTTTGTTCGGCTTTAAACTTTAAGTTGGAGACTTGTAGATCGTTTAATTCGTGTTGCCATCAGGGACAAGCAGTGTTTCTTCCCAATGAGGAGGCGTATCTGCGAGAATTAAAAGATTTGTTGTTTGGTGAAAGTGTAATGGGGCGGCACGGTGGCGCAGTGGTAACGCTGCTGCCTCGCAGTTAGGAGACCCGGGTTCACTTCCCAGGTCCTCCCTGCGTGGAGTTTGCATGTTCTCCCCGTGTCTGCGTGGGTTTCCTCCCACAGTCCAAAGACATGCAGGTTAGGTGGATTGGCGATTCTAAATTGTCCCTGGTGTGTGCTTGGTGTGTGTGGGCTGGCGCCCTGCCCGGGGTTTGTTTCCTGCCTTGCGCCCCGTGTTGGCTAGGATTGGCTCCAGCAGACTCCCCCCCCCCACCCCGTGAACCTGTAGTTAGGATATAGCGGGTTGGATGATGGATGTGCTCTCATGACAGTGCTTGCTTTTCCTTTAATTATACATTCTTGGTTTTTGCTTTCACTAATATGCTATATTCTTTGGAAAACATCTTGTATCACCCCAGTCCCAAAGGTATCACGTCCTGGTGAGCTGAATGACTTCCAGCCTGTCGTTCTGATGTCACATGTGATGAAGACCATGGAGCGGCTGCTGCTTCACCACCTGAGGCCAAAGGTCCTCCACACCCTCGACCCTCTGCAGATCGCACACCGGGAGAAGGTGGTGAGAGAAGAGGATGCCATCATCTATATGCTACACCGATCCCTCTCCCACTTAGACAGAGGCAGTGGTGCTGTAAGAATTATGTTTCTGGACTTCTCTAGCACCTTCAACACCATCCAACCTCTGCTCTTTAGTGACAAGCTGACAGAGATGGGAGTAGATTCACACCTGGTGGCATCGGTGGATCGTGGACTATCTTACAGACAGACCTCAGTATGTGCGTCTCGGGATCTGCAGGTCTGACATTGTGGTCAGCAACACAGGAGCGCCACAGGGGACTGGACTTTCTCCGGTCCTGTTCAGCCAACATACATCGGACTTCCAATACAACTCGGAGTCCTGCCACGTGCAAAAGTTCGCCGACGACACTGCTATCGTGGGCTGCATCAGGAGTGGGCAGGACTTTGTTAAATGGTGCGACTCAAACCACCTACAACTGAACACCAGCAAAACCAAGGAGCCGGTGGTGGATTTTAGGAGGACCAGGCCCCTCATGGACCCCGTGATCATCAGAGGTGACTGTGGAGAGGGTGCAGACCTACAAATACCTGGGAGTGCAGCTGGATGATAAATTGGACTGGACTGCCAATACTGATGCTCTGTGTAAGAGAAGACAGAGCCGACTATACTTCATTAGAAGGCTGGCGTCCTTCAACATCTGCAATAAGATGCTGCAGATGTTCTACCAGACGGTTGTGGCGAGCGCCATCTTCTACGCGGTGGAGTGCTGGGGAGGCAGCATAAAGAAGAGGGACAAACTGGTGAGGCTCTATTGTAGGCACGGAGCTGGACAGTTTGACATCCGTGGCAGAGCGACGGGCACCGAGCAGACTCCTGTCAATCATGGAGAATCCACTGAACAGGATCATCTCCAGACAGAGGAGCAGCTTCAGCGACAGACTGCGGTCACCGTCCTGCTCCACTGACAGACTGAGGAGACCCCACACTATGCGACTCGGGGGGGTAATAGTTAACATTATATAAAGTTATTGTCCGTCTGTTATACCTGCATTGTTATCACTCTTTAATATTGTTCTTTATCAGTGTGCTGCCGCTGGATTATGTGAATTTCCCCTTGGGATTAATAAAGTATCTATCTATCTATCTATCTGTCCCTGCAGAAGCAAAGGGTTCTTAGGCTCTGCCAGGAGAGACACAGAGAAAAGTTCTTGGCATCCAGAGATTTCTAATAAAAGAGGGGCAAACCTCCTAGTTAAACATCAACATCAAGCACTGAAGACCCTTGGAACAATTTAAAGGTTCAAACTGCATACCCTCTGCTTTGTGAAGCCGGGGCTAAAAAAATAAAATAAAGCAAAATACTTACAGTTGTAAGAAGAAGGTGAACCTCTTGACCTTCCAAACTCCTCTCCATACAGGGATGACATCGTGGGCTGGCTGGAACGCCGACTCGGATAGCTGGTATGACCACCACCACTACCACCACCACCACCACCAATGCTCATGGCCATAGTAGACATGCGCTCCTTGGTCTTCAGGGCATGGCCGCGCTCCTGCCTCAGGCGTTCTTCATCCCGGATGAGTGCCACAAGCTGCTTGGCCTTCTCTCTCACATTGATGCCCTGGTCTTTCCCATCTCGGTCAATGTACTGAAAGTCCCGGAGTGTCTGGATGGTGACGATGTTCTCCTTGCACTGTTGGGTCACCTTATCGGAGCCCGTTTTGAGAAGGTAGTCGAGCAGAGTTAATGCCTTGTACACGTGGCGCCAGTTCTTTCCATGGTCATTGAGCCGTTTCCAAATCATGCCCATCACTTCCGTAAAGGCTACCATATTGAAGGTCAGGTCAGCAATCTCGGACATCAGTGAACTGGAGGGACCCCATGGGTCATTGGAAGTGGCCTCCCGTACTTTAATTTCTGCCTCCGAATAGTTGTGAACGATGTTCTTCACCTGGCGTCGCAGAGCGGAGGTCGTCATTTTGACAACCTGTCCCGTGTGGAATTCAGTAGCCGGCAAGAATAGTCAGGGGCCAAACGTTAGATTTCCAAGAGCCGACTGTTCATTATTCGAGAAGGCAGCAAAAAAATTAAATTAAAAAAAAAAAAAAAAAAAAAATCAGTAAAAGTTTTTCTGCATTTCCAACTTGTGACGCTCGAGAAACCTGAAAAAAGACAAAATGAGAGAAAATGAAGGAAAAAAAAAAAAACACAACAGGAAACTCAAATGGAGGAAAGACACGTGTGCATTTATTAGCTTTAGGGAAAATATGTGAGAGCTGACAGAGGATAACACACACACACACACACACACGCGAGCAGATTACACAGGACACCAAAATGACAAACACACGCCCATCAGCCCATTCTGTTACACGACTAAGGCGACTCCCACAAGCCTTTGCAGCAGGTCGAGTTTCCAGGGCTGAGCAGATTCAGTCCTGGAGGGCCGCAGTGGCTGCTGGTTTTTGTTTCAACCCAATTGCTTAATAAGAAGCCCTTGTGACACTCCTGCTTCACTTCAGTGGTCTCGCTTGTTAAGATTTAGACCCCTTATTGCTTATTTTAGTCTTAAACTGCTGTATTCATGTTTTTTTAATTGCTCCTAATTAATAATAACATACAAAAGAGACCAGCATTTCTCCATTTAGCTCGTTACCATTGTGTGTTTATCAGGCACTATTGGGTTTAATGAAATACTTGGGAGGAAAGAGAAGAGAAAAAAAGTGAAGGACTGAGAATAACTCGTCCATTTTGGCCTTCAGATCATTTGGATGAGATCCTTAGGATATGAGAATGAGCTGACATGGCAGAGTTAAAGCACCAAAAAGCCATCCTCCACTTTAGCCAAGATGTTAAGAATTGTCTGCCAGCATTGCCCGTCAACTTCACTGGTACACGTACCAGCTAGCAATGGGCCATGGGTAGCGACCTGCACTACGTAATCATGTGGTTAAAGAGCTGAAAGGAAAGATTTTCGTAACCCTTCCTTCCTTCCTTTTTTCTCTCTTAATGTATTTCACATAGAAAGGTAAGAAGGAGAGCCTAAAAACCTGCGCTACTGAGAGAGAACGAGTCTGGCAAGGGTAGCAAAGGAGGTGTTTTTGAAGATTTGTGGAACTCCTACCCACAAACAGGTGGCACGGTGGGCACAGTGGTAGCACTGCCACTTTGCAGTTAGGAGAGCAGCGGTTATGCTGCAGGACGTTGGCATGTCCTCCCCGTGTCTGCGTGGGTCCTCTCCCGCTGTCCAAAGATGCACAGGTTTGGTGAACTGGCGACACTAATTTGGCCCGAGATGGACTTGGCCTTTTCTCTCACATCGATGCCCTGGTCTTCCCATCTCGGTCAATATAATGACAGTCCCCGAGTGTCTGGATGGTGACGATGTTCATCTTGTCAGTACCCGTTTTGATAAGGTAGTCAAGCAGAGTTAATGCCTTGTACACGTGGCGCTGGCTGGGATAGACTTCAGTGCTCCACTGCCCACCCTGTGCCCCTGGTCCGATTTAAATGACAGGACATGCCCACAATCACAGATGACATGGGCTTTGAAGTCAAAAGAGGAACGGATAAAGAGAAACCATCCATCCATTATCCAACCCGCTATATCCTAACTACAGGGTCACAGGGGTCTGCTGGAGCCAATGCCAGCCAACACAGGGCGCAAGGCAGGAAACAAACTCCGGGCAGTGCGCCAGCCCACCACAGGACACACACACACACACACCAAGCTCACACTAGGGACAATTTAGGATCAGCAACACACCTAACCTGCATGTCTTTGGACTGTGGGAGGAAACCCACGCAGACACGGGGAGAACAAGCAAACCCGGGTCTCCTAACTGCGAGGCAGCTCACTATCCACTGCACCACCGTGCCGCCCTAAGCCACAGTAGCGCTATGTTTTTATTCATTTTCTTAATTGATAAATCTTCATAATTGCATAGAATTTCATTGAGTAAATAAAAACACTTACAAATTTCAAGGAAAGAACCAGTAAAGTTGGGGGCACAGCTTAGGGGGCACAGTGGTAGTGAGAAGAGCAGGGTTACATCACGGGTCCACCCTGCATCGAGTTTGCTTTCCTGTCCTTTCTGTGCCCACCACGGGTTTCCTTCCACAGTCCAAAGACGTGCTGGTCCTGCAGTGCACATGGGGGGTCCGTGCCCCCTGTGATGGCCTATCCAGGGGTTGTTCCCGTTTGTTGGGTTCGCAACACTACCCTGAATAAGCGGGTAAAGAAAGTTAATGGAGGGACGTTTTTCAAGTTTCAGGTTCATGGACCCACTAAATGGATTTGTTTCATGGATAAATTTACGAGTGGATAAAAACCAAAACCCGAGTGCCATTATGAACAATGCTGCATGTCCTCTCCCTGTGGCACACCAACAGTGAGGACTTTCAGGTGACAAATTAATTCGGGAGACGCACATCATGAAATGTTAAGGGGGCTCCTTTATCTGACTGATAGGCAAGAGTTTGTTAGTCTTGGCAACAGCAGATCCAGCTCAGCGCCAGTCACACAAGGAGCTCCTCAGGGCTGTGTCCTCGGCCCTCTTCTCTATTTATGTGCTTCCCCTTGGCCATATTATTCGTAGCTATGGAGTGGGGTATCATTTTTATGCAGACGATACTCAACTCTACTTCAATGTTAAAAGTGGAACTTCATCAGAGCTTTCACAGATCACAACCCGCCTTAGTGAAATTAAAACCTGGATGGAGCAGAACTCATTAAAATTAAATTGCAACAAAACTGAACTCCTGCAAATTGGGAGTAAAGTGCAACTTAATAAAATGAGCTCCTTCCCAGTCCATCTCGGCGGTGAGCTCATCAGACCTTCTTCTGATGTAAGGAACCTTGGTGTCATTTTTAATTCCTCCCTCTCTTATTCCGCCCACATAAAATCGCATTAAGAAACTTTCTTCCTTTCACCTCCGTCACGTATCCCGTGTTCGCTCCTTCCTCTCCTTTTATCACATCCTGTAATCGATTATTGTAACTCGCTGCTGGCAGGCGCCCCTTCTTCAAAACTCAGCTGCTCCTCACTCAAACCAACAACAGCGGGCACATCACTGCCATCCTGCTCGGCCTTCACTGGCTCCCCGTGTCTTACAGAATCGAATATAAAATCCTGCTAATAACCTACAAAGCTTTAAATGGCCGACATCAGTGACCTTCTCCATCACTATGTGCCTGTCTGCCCACTAAGGTCCTCGGATTCTGCCCCACACTAACCTGCCTTCAGCTCCATAGCGCCCAGACTTTGGACTGACAGCCCGAAATTAATCAGGTCAGCCGACTCCATTCATTCTTTTAAAAAGCAACTCAAAACTCGTGTTCAGGAAGGCTTTTAACTCAACATTCCCTTTAGTTTACCTCTCTGTGCGGGTACTCAGGATAATTTGTGCGTCTGTTACCGTATATCACAAATGAGGTTATTTGTTAGGTTTTTCTTTTAGTATTTTACTCGGGTTTACTGCCCTTTATTCTATTTAAAATGCTTTGATATCTGTTTCATTGTTCTATTCAGGAAAACATTTGTATCCAATGTTACATATCCCCTGCTGTGAAGCGCCTTGAGCATGGGAAAGGCGCTATATAAATAAAATGTATTATAATTATCCATCCATTATCCAACTTGGCCGGCACGGTGGCGCAGTGGGTAGCTGCCTTGCAGTAAGGAGCTGCCTGGGTCCTCCCTGCGTGGACTTTGCATGCTCTCCTCTGGGTGCTCCGGTTTCCTCGCACAGTCCAAAGACCTGCAGGTCAGGTGCATTGGCAATCCTAAATTGTCCCTGCGGTGGGCTGGCACCCTGCCCAGGCTTTGTATCCTGCCTTGCACCCTGTGTTGGCTGGGATTGGCTCCAGCAGACCCTCATGACCCTGTGTTAGGATATAGCGGGTTGAATAATGGCTGAATTTGGCGCAAGGCAGGAAACAAACCCCGGGCAGGATGCCAGCCCATATTATTATTATGATGCCAACAGCAATACGCCCAATATAGTGCCTCAGCGTCTCCTTTGTTTTTAGTCGTTTGGTGTGTGTTTGTGTATATAGCTTTATCTATCTGTGTATTTAAAGAGATTCTGTAAAAAGATGGAGACAAAATTCTGTCTTCCTAACATGCCTTCATTAAAAGTAGTCCGAGCACATCATATGCCAAAACGCCACGTCGTATATTAATATATCCATCCATCCATTCATTCATTGTTGTTATCACAGATTATAATATGCAGGAGCCACTTTTAGTATTTTTCACCTCAACTTAATGTAAATTTTAGGGGGGGGTTGCACACATTCCGACTGAACAGAGGGTATGGCAGACAGCCAACCTCGACAAGGTGCCAGTCTATCACAAGTTGTGCAGGTGTCACTCAGGATGGCACTTTTAGTGTACCTGATCGATGCAATCTACACGTTTGGGGGATTCAAAAAAAAAAAAAAAAAATTGAATGTGAATATGAGGGGCACATGACATACAGAAAATGGCAGATTTGAGCTCAGTCTCCTGGAGCTGCTGGGCAGCAATGCCAACCCCTGCGCCATCCATCACATCATACTTCGAGTACAAATGTGTCAGGGAGCGAGTCTAATCTAGGCCATGCTGGCACTTGTCCCTGATGGTAAATATCTACCTTTCAGAATCCTCATGCATTTATTTCAGGGGTCTTTTTCTTGTTTAATATATAAATTGTGCGGTTCACGTCTAGTTATCTTGACCCCTTTTTTCCCGGTTAGTGCTATTTTAGGGAGGGTAAAAATAAATAAATAAATCAGACGCACGCAGGACAGTCGAGAAATAAAATCCCCCCAGCATGTCATGAGGCTGCCATTCAGGTGCAAAGCCGGTCGGGTGACAGGCAAGAGTGGCATGCTAGGCATTGGGAAACTGGCACATGGGGCTTGACCTGGAACTTCATGTCAAGTGAAACGTGTCGGTTACCGAATGTAAACAGACCACATACCGCGGCGACCACAGCACTACTCTATTCCGATTGGGTGCACCCGGCTGACGAGGTGCCATCCTCCGCCTCAAATCGATCCTTCTGTCAATACCAGCGGCACCCCGGGCCGGTTCACGTGAGCTCACCGCATGCCGGGCTGACCTTCATAGGCTACACTGCAGGTGTTCGCGTCGCGGCTTCGTTCTTTCTGGTGCAAAAGCGCCGAAGCCACAAAAACACATTTCGAGAAAGTACGAGAGATCGCCGAGCGGCCAAGTGAGGGGAGTTTTTTTTGGTTTTTTTGCTTCTGTTACAAAGCAAAGCCCTCTCGCTTGGATCCGCGGACAGGCAAGTTTCTAGCACGGCGGGACAGTGCAATGAATCCCGGCCCAAGATGATCTAAAAGTCTACGGGAAGCGCAGACGCATTCGGCTGTAACTTTAAGACAGACGCTTATGCCAAGTCAAAAAAAAAACAAAAAGCAGCGTTTCCATCGACACATAAATTCCATAAAAGTGAACTGACCTGCTGCCGACTCCACTTTTTTTCGCCGCAGCCCACCTGCACTCCGCTTGACTCAGCCAGCCTAGCGAAAAAGGAGAGTCCGCAGTGGGCGTGGAGACGGGATTGATGGGCGTGGCGTGGCGCCCCTGGGGAATCCCACCTGTCACTCATTATTAGCTTTGTCAATTAGGCCCAAGACCACTCTTTCTGCCACGGGTGAACAACTGAGCTCAAACGGGATGGGTTCTGAATCATCATAATAAAGGAAATGACGCCATTAGCTCTTTTCTACGTCCAGAAACGACTGCTAGAAGTAAAATTGGGTCATTTGCATAAATCACGCCCTCTTTATAATCAGAACGAGTACAGATCGAATCGGAACTTCTCGCTTTTTGCTATTCATGTTTCGCCATTATTTTTAACTGGGATGTGGTAAAAACCCCCCGGTTTTAATTTTACTTAAGTCAATCAAACTTCAAATCGATCGACGCGTATGCTGTAGCCGATCTTCACCAAAAAACCATGAAGTCTGACCTGAGGAGCAGCGTTTTCCGACGCTAATGGAAAAACCAACATGAAGGACAAACTAATAATCCAATCAATATTTTCTCATCTAAAAGCCAATGCACATCTTAAATCTGGATCCTTTAAATTGGGTAAAGTTGGCTTAACCGGCTCTTTGATTTCGAAGGTTCATCTCTGCACTTCACGTGAATTTGAGTAGGGGGATGCTTAGCTTAGTCGAATGCATCTGGTAGAATCCAGAAATGAGCCGATCAGCGCGCCAGGACCGGACGAACGAGAGGCCACGTGCTCGCGCTACGTGTTGTGGCGCCGCCTTGTGGTTAGGCCGAGTACTTAACGTGCACAATGTTGCTCTGACCAATGTGAATTAATACATCAGTTAATGTATGTATATTTTCTAATAATAGAATCAATAATATGTATTTTTACTTGACGAAAATTATACTTAAAAAACGTTGATCAGTTTAGGAACCTCCAGTAATAACTGGACTTATTCTGCTCTCTTATCACATTTTATTGAATGTGCATGGCATAATTATATTTAATAATGAATAATCAGCCATTCAACAGCGTCTACTTTCTCCTAGAGAGAAGATGATACTGGTACAATAAAAGAAAAGATGTGCATAATTTCCACAGTGGACCCCCTTATTTTTTATTTAATTTTTTTATTTATTTTTTTGCTAGTTGTGCCACCTGTCTTAAATGGGTTGTAATCTTAGTAATCCGCAGAGACTTCCGCATATTTAGCGTTAACATATGCAATGCTAAATCTATGGGAATGTACTTTGTAATTCATCCAACCCGCTATATCCTAACTGCTGCAACAGGGCAGTGCGCCAGCCCACCGCAGGACACGCGCACACACACCAAGCACACACTAGGGACAATTTAGGATCGCCAATGCACCTAACCTGCATGTCTTTGCACTGTGGGAGGAAACCCACGCAGACCCGGGGAGAACATGCAAACTCCACGCAGGGAGGACCCGGGAAGCGAACCCCAGGTCACCTAACTGCGAGGCAGCAGCGCTACCCACTGCGCCACCCACTTTGTAATTCATGTAGTAATAAAATGCACTGGATTGGTCATTCCAAAAGATGGCGCCCAACAAACATTTGACAGAATATTTTTGTCTACAGGATATTCACTACTTTTTGTCATTTTTACTTGTTAAACGGATCTGTGAGATTTGACTCTTGAGACCGGGTTGTTTAATTTATTTTATATAGTGTCTTTCCTGTCTATCTGTCTGTAATATAGTTCCATTCCCATTTATTACATAGTGCCTTCGCAATCTAGCTATGTATTATAGAGTGCATTTCATATCAGTTATACAAAGTTTTTTATCTATCTGTGATATAGTTCCATTCATAGTGTATCTATTATATAGTGCCTTTCATATCTATCTATTTATTACATAGTGCCTTTCCAATGCCCTATCTCTGTATCCATCATGTTGTGCCTTTGCTCTCTAGCTACGCATTATATAGTGCCTTTCACACCCGTTACGTGAAGTCTCATCTTTCCGTCTGCTTATATTTTGAGCCCCCGTTTCCCGCATTGGGTCGCTAACAGCCACAGCCTATCTGAGGAATCTCCGGTGCTTCTCCAGGAGCCATTAGGCGTTGATGGGACTCGAGCCAGTCTCAGGGCACACCCGCATTCCCGTCTTTTCTTGCGGCTCGCCTCACTTGTAACACAAGCGCCTGAACTTTACAACACAACTTTCAAATTCCAGCCTTTCATCGGAATTCTTTGTGGCATGAAGCGGGACTTCATTCCTGAGCCCGCCAGTCTGGTTCTGCTGCATTCCCGATGTGGAGATCGTCCTGCGGATATGCTGACTTGACTGTCTGGTCTTCATCAGGTGTCCGCTCACAGGCCAGAGACCCCCATTGTCCTTTCATGACCTGCTCATTATCTTGGTCTGTGGCCGTTTAGAAGTACCCGTCAGGAGTAGGGTGGTTATTCTTCTCGCTCGGGGGGTGGGGTGGCGCAGTGGTCCACGTTGGTGCCTCATCGCTCTGGCGAGCCGGGTTTGAACCGCAGCCCAGTGTGCTGTCTTCCCCGTGCTGGTGTGCATTTCCCTCCGACTTCTCAAAATGAAAGCATGTGGTTATATTAGGACTCTAAATTGGCGCAGTGGGGGTGTGTGTGTGCCTGAATGTGCCTTGTGCTAGGCGGGCACTGCCACTCGGACCGGCCCCTGAGATCCTGAGCTTCATAAAGCGAGCGTGACAGGGAAGTGAGTGACCCTGACCCGCCATCACAGGGCACACTCAAGCACTAACTCGGCTTAGAACTCCTAATAAACCGGCCAGTTTTAGATGTGAGAGGAAACCAAGATAGGCACAGGGACAGCGGGCACCTCACCTGCCGTGGAGGATCACGGGTCACGTCTGTGAAGCGGCAGTGTGGACCACTGAGCTCCGTGTCCAAAACTACATTCCGCCGTCACTGCGGGCTCCCGAGTTTACTTAAATACTTTTCACCACCAGGAGAGGGCGCTGTTGTAGCGTAAGTGTAGGGCCATCCTGCCATGCAGAGCCTCTGCTGGTGCCCGACCATCGTATGGCACACTCGCTTAGACCGATCCAGAAACTGAGACACCAAGTTTAGTACAACATGGATACAAATTATTAATTAAAAAGAGAGATGTGTGAGTGCCAGGCTCGGCACGCCAACTGGGACGGAGGCTGATTCCTTACGGGGTTGGGAGTCCAGAATTGAAAGATGGAGAGATGGGACTGGGATGGGTGCTTGTAGCTCTCCTGGAAGGGAGGCCTGTTAGGAAGTACAGATGGTAGCCATTTCCCGGGGTCGTGGTCTCCTCCAGTACACACGATGGCAGAGCCCCCATATGGATACCTGCAGGGCAGGATGGGAATTGTAGTCCCATAAGGAACAGCTCTGTTGGGGCCCTTGGGTGCCACTAGGGGGAGCGCTGCCCCTTCGTTGAAGGGCATCCGACATGCACTGCTGTGGCACTGGAAGTTGCCTCAGGGGGTCAGAGTCGGGAGGAGGACGCCGAGACCACGTGGGAGCTGGTGGCTTTGTTATATTGTCTGATAAGGAGGACACTGGGCACTTGTGAAGGTACTGGCGCACATAAAACTCTGTGTATTTGAACCCGTGACTGTGCTGTGTGGTCGTGCCTGGTGTTTGGGGCTTAGTGGTGCCCCCTACAGGCCACAGATTCAATAAATTAATACAATACCACATATGCATATATTGCATATAAAATATTTAAGTCATACATTAGCTTTGCAAAAAGAAACAAATAATAAAAGCAAATCAGCTCATAAGTATACTTTCATGAAGCTTACTCTTGCTTATCATGGTGTACATTAACATAATTTCAAAAGACAGTGCTGACATTTCAAAATATAAAACAGGACAGCTAATCAGGAGCACAGTGCCAGCGGGTGGTCTTCCGGTGCCAAGCCCGCGGCTCACTTAAGAATTCCACCGGAGGGCTCGCTGCTCTTCACCTCCTCAAACAGGTCGCTCATGTTCTCAACCATCGACTCCAGCAGTTCATAAACCTAAAGAAGAAGAAGAAGGTGAAACAGCGGCGTAAACGCGACTGCAATTGGCGGGTAGGCTAATTAAGACCAATGATGAATTAAGTCTGTTAATCGTGAGGAAGCACTTTCATATAGCGCCTTTCACAAGCACAGCCATCCCAAGCCATTTTAAAGGAGCAGTGGAGCGGCTGATGTACCCCTAGAATCTGTCAAATGGCTGAGGGGGCCGACTGAACGTGTAAGCGCCATCTTAACACGACTCTCTGAGGAGTCTGCATTTTATTACTACCAATGTTTGTAATGCGTCATCTGTTGGAATTACAACTGCAATGCAATGCAATGCGTGCTGTGTGTCTCTGTTACATGTCATTTGGTATGGGAATTGTAAAAGCTTTATTAAAGTCTGATGCGCCGACTGTTGGAATGACAAATGCAATGCATTTTATTACTACCAATGT
>JANRMT010062846.1:4806418-4824509 GCA_026402145.1 Polypterus bichir lapradei | reverse complement strand
ATAGATAGATAGATAGATAGATAGATAGATAGATAGATAGATAGATATGAAAGGCACTATATAATAGATAGATAGACAGATAGATAGATAAATAGATATGAAAGGCACTATATAATAAATAGATAGATAAATAGATATGAAAGGCACTATATAATAAATAGATAGATAGAAGTTAGTATAGTAGGCAGGATTAGATAGATAGATAGATAGATAGATATGAAAGGCACTATATAATAGATAGATAGATAGATGGATAGATATGAAAGGCACTATATGATTGATAGATAGATAGATGGGTGTGAAAGGCACTATATGATTGATAGATAGATAGATAGATAGATAGATAGATAGATAGATAGATAGTACTTTGTGTGTCCCCAGGGGAAGGAAGCTCTTTATTATAATAAACCACAACTCCTCTCAAATGTGCGCCACAATAACTAAAATGAAAGACGACTCCCAACGTGGCCATTACGGTCCCAGTAAGACACCATGTAGTTGTACTGACGTTGGTATAAAGGAGCCCCCGGAGTGTTTCACGTGATATTTTCAGATGATTGTCTCACAAGTGAGCAGTTCTTCCATTTCACTCCCCATAATGAAATCCTGGCCCACAATACGTGCTGCTGATACCACAGCTTTATGTTGGGCCACATCTGATTTGTTTGATGATTTCTAACAGGTACGTACATTAAGACAGTGAGGAAGCTTACCTCTGGGTTTTGCTGGTGAAAAATGTCTTCTTCAGTCAGGTAGGCGTCTGCAGGTGTAGAAGGCCGTTCTGGTGTCCGGACCCCATCTAATATACCATCTAAAATATTCCCCACGATCTTCTGAGTTTCCTTGGTTTCTAATTCTTGCTGAAAAATGAACAAGACACCAGATGATGTGTGAGATGTGAGAATGTATAACAATCCCACTGAGTGAGTTAATAAATATAAATGGATATGTCAGTTAGTCAGTTTCTAACCCGCTTAGTCCTGGACAGGGTGGTGAGGGGTGCTGGAGCCTATCCCAGCTAGAGTAGGGCGCAAGGTAGGAACAAACCCCAGTCAGGGCACCAGTCCATCGCAGGGTGAACACACACACACATTAGGGCCAATTTAGGATCAGTGACCCACCTGACCTGCAGGTCTTTGGACTGCGAGAGGAACCCCACATGGACACAGGGAGAACATGTAAACTCCACGCAGGGAGAATCGCGGATGTGAACCCCGGGCTGCTCATTGCCCAAATACACAAAAGAAAGCTCTGTGGAGCACAAAAGGCGTAATTGTCTGTAAAACACAATGGCAACCTAAAGCAAACAAGACCCAAAGCAGAGTCCAGTAGCAAAAGTCAAAACACAGCAGAAAGTCAAAGCATTTTATAAATAAACCAGCCAAACTCACCAACTCCAAAGCGCATTCACACTCTGCATCGCTGATTTGGGTTATTTTACGTCTAGAATGACGAGGCCCCACACACTGCTAAAGAGTTCCAAAGCGCATAGTTCCCAAACATGCCCACTAGAGGGAGACACCTGGCTGGAATGGACAAATGACGACTCTTAAGAAATACAAACGTATTCTTCACAAGAATAAAACTGTGAGGCTCTTCAGAGCACAAGAGACATACAATGCATACAAAAAGCAAGCAAAGTCCCAAATGCGAAATCCCAAGGACAGTTGAAAACACAGAGCAGCAGGTCAAAAAATACCGAAAATCAAAAATAGTGCAAGCACAGCAGAGCCACAAGAGCCTCACGGACTCCTTCGCGCTTTCAAAATGAACCGCCAAGGAAGACCCGCTGGACCACCACAATGTACATCCATCCATCCATCCATTATCCAACCCGCTATATCCTAACTACAGGGTCACGGGGGTCTGCTGGAGCCAATCCCAGCCAACACAGGGCGCAAGGCAGGAAACAAACCCTGGGAAAGGTGCCAGCCCACAGCAGGGCACACACACACACCAAGCAACAATTTAGAATCGCCAATGCACCTAACCTGCATGTCTTTGGATTGTGGGAGGAAACCCACGCAGACATGGGGAGAACATGCAAACTCCACGCAAGGAGGACCAGGGAAGTGAACCTCAGGTCTCCTTACTGCGAGGCAGCAGTGCTACCCACTGAGCCACCGTGCCACCCCACCCACAACATACATGAAGCATAAACACAATCAATGACAAACAAACATAAAAAACTTAATACACACAAAAGAATCAAAAATGAAGAAAGACGACGTAAAACTTTGAATTTGAACCCCAGCCTGGCTGAGTATGTAAAAGGAGAAGCCCACACGTCTGTGTGCTGCTAGTTTAAGCAGATGGTGTTTGTCCACGACTGGGGCTTAGTTGAAGATAAGGATTAATTCACTGTTAGGATTAATTCATGCAGCAATTTAGGGAACGGAGTGGGGGCTCTGAGGCTAAGGATCCCAAAGGTTGCCGGTTCAACTCCTGCTTCTGCCATAAGAGATCCTACTCCGTCAGGCCATTAACCTGAAAGTCACTCCAGGGGTGCTGCACGATGGCTGACTCTAACCTCCAAAAGTTTTTGTGAAAGGACAATTTTCCCTCGAGGATTAATAAAGTGTATCAAAATCAAAAACTCCAAGGGGTTCACAAACTTTTTTCTCTCAACTCAGTCACTGCTTAGCAGCTCTAGGGTCCCGGGTTCAAGTCCTGGCCTGGTCACAGTCAGCGTAAAGTCCTGCCGTGTCCACATGAATTCTTCTTTGACGTTCTCCTCTCCTCTCGCATCCCAAAGATGTGCTCGTGTCCTGAAGCTGGCCTTGTTTTTGTGTGTATGAAGTGTACTGCGGTGGGCTGGCACCCTGCCCGAGGTTTGTTTCCTGCCTTGCGCCCTGTGTTGGCTGGGATTGGCTCCAGCAGACCCCCGTGACCCTGTAATTAGGATATAGCGGGTTTGATAATGGATGGATGGATGGATGGATGGGTGAAGTGTATTTTGTACTTTTGTACCTTCCATGCACCATTCTCCTCCCCAATGCTATCCTGGTGGGCTAAGAAACGATGTCTATATGGCCATATGGTTCATGGGGCACCACACCCTAATATAATGTAAGTTGAAGGAATCGAGTCTGCGCCAGGGTGTCACCAAAAGACAGCTGCACTTGTGCCGCTGATTGTCTCTGAAATGCAGTGTGACATGGCCATGCCGGACCCTTTCCCAGCTGGGAAGCCATAATAGAAGAATAATATGGAAGCAGGAATAACCCAACTGCGATGGGACTGAAGCAACATCCCTAACAAAGGGAACGATGAATGGATAATGGCGGGGGGGCAGTTCCTCCCCCAGTCTCATAGATGGCAGTGCTCTGCTGGTGTGGAGCCAGTAGGGAGGCCCACGGGGATATATGGGAGTTGTAGTCCTGAGGGACAATCCTGTCGGGGTCCTTGGGTGCTGTCATGGGGTGCTGCACGGAGGGGGAGACCCCAGTTTCAGGAGACTCCCATCAGACCCGGAAGTGCTGTTTCCGTCAGGCGATGCCCAGTACCAGAGGTACTCCCGGGTCTGACATAAAAGCAAACTGGCCAGGAGCCTCCAGTGAGTCAGAGTCGGGAGGCAGAAGGCGAAGCCCACCTGGAGGAGGTAAAGGTGGCCTCGTTTATTGAAAGGCTGTAGATTGGTTATAAAAGAAGGTATCTTGGCGCAATAAAAACCCTTTTAGTTTACACCTGGGACTGTCGAGTGTGGTTTTGGGACTCAGTGGCGCCCCCTGTCTATTACAAGTCAAAGAAGACGTAAAAACTAACCTGTATGGTTTGCCTCACTTCAGCTGTTCTGTCATCGTGAAGCGCAATTCCCCTTAAAGTCACTTGTATGCCCGCGCCGCCAAGCAAAGTCGGATGAGTTGAGAGCTCCCACGTCTCACTGAAGATGCCAGCATTGGGAGATTTAAAGGTAAAGAGGAACTGCTGTTTGTCTCCAGGCAGGATCACACCTAATGTTGAAAAAAAAAAGGACAATCAATTCATTTTGAGGCTCATTTTGTGCCCTCCGTTCAATACAAATTATTCGTAATTAGTGCCCGTCACTGAGGACCGCCTCAGAGCTTTTATACAGATCTACAGATGGAAAATGTTAATTTGAGGGCAGGCCAGTTCGGTGGTACTAATCTGCCCGTCTTCAGGCGGTAAGGAGGAAATGTATGACGCCAAGGCGGAACGTGAGCAGAACTAAACCTGCCATCTGATCACAGTGCATCTGTGCCGCCATCTTTCATGTACAGCATCAGTGCAGACTCTTATTTTCAGTCCATCTAAATCCTCAAGATGACGTTGGTCCACACTGGCATTCCTCTTATCCGGTCATTCATTAAGTTTTCTCAGTGACTGAGTAAGTTGAGAATGCAACGGCAAGAATCCTAACCAGAAAATGAAAATGTGAGCGCATCTCGCCAGTCTGAGCGTCGTTGCACTGGTTACCTGTGCCCTTTTGAATTGACTTTAAAGTACTGATAATGGTGCGTAAAGCTTTATATAATCTTTGCTCCTTCCTATTGTGGCGGATGGCCGGGACTCTTGCCTGGCCAAAACGCCCAAACTATGGAAGGACCCGGAGAAAAAGGATTGCTGAGACAGTTTCTTGCGTGGGCCGATGGAGGGCAGCCCCCTTGGTTTTCAGCCAGGGGGCGTATGGACCTTTCCAGGGCTTTAGTTGGTCGCACTCATAGACATGTATAGATAGACGTCGCATTCACTGTGTTGCCCAGTCGACACCATACGTCAGCGTGTCCGCCATATTGCAAGTGGCAAAAGTGCCATTTAAACTAATACAGGTGGACGTGAAAATGGGGTTTTCTGATGAAAAAACAATAACGTTTAAAACAGTATCGTTTACATACAACAGATTTTGGCGAATCGTTTACATGCAATTATTTATATCTATTTATACACTAATAATGGCAATTATTAAATAATAATAATAATTATTATTATTAGATAATTCCTCCCGTATAAGTAACATTTCTCGTACTGCCTTCTTCCATCTCCGAAACATTTCTAGACTTCGTCCTGTTCTTACTCAACACAGTACTGCAGTATCGGTTAATGCCCGAGTCACCTCACGTATAGATTACTGTAATGCTATTCTATCCGGCATCCCACAAAAACGTATCCATCGCTTACAACGTCTTCAAAATTCTGCTGCAGGATGATAACCTGCTGTTCTAAATCCACTGAACACGTCTCACCGATTCTCTCTCAACTTCACTGGCTCCCTGTTCACTACCGATTACAATACTAAATACCGCTCTTAACATTTAAAGCTCTCCACAACCTCACTGATCTCCTCCAGACTGGCACTCCTCTCGCTCACTCAGATCCTGTAATCTCAGAGTATTCAGTCTGGCAATGTGGTGCAGCCTTAGTTTGTGGAAGACAGACGCAACTAAAGACATGAGCATGAAATGATGGTTGTCAATTTCAAACTGTGTTTCCTCGATGTCTGAACCAATCTCAGCCCGAAGAAACTGATCGATCAAAGATACGCTGACAGCTTGACCTAATGTCGACTGTCGGTTAACACGCTCAGCTACTTTGACCACCTTGACTGGACCCTCAGAAGGAATCATCAAACCTCCTTTGTTTTTTAATGTGAGCGAGTGGTAGCTTTGATCATATGATGGCAGTACAGCATCTGTTACCAAACTAGCACGGCACACGTCACAGGACAGCTTTCTCCAAATCCCGTCTAAGGGCTACCTGACCTCCTACTGCTTCCTGAGGTGGATTTCTTGGGGAAACCTTCAAAGTTTGAGAAATGTTAACAGCTAATAACAATCTACATAGTTAGTGACTAAATACGTTTAGCCAAAACGTTGTTTGGAGGCTCACTTGAGCACATAAATACATAGCTTTGCTAGCTTAGCCTGGCGTAGCTAAAGTTCAGATTATAAAACGGGATTTTCTAATGGCCAAATATAACCAAAACAATTGTTCAGCCTTACCTATGAAATGTAATCCCCAGGATCTGGTTTGGAGCGTACAGCGGTTTGTACAATCCCAAGCAGCACATGTGTGAGGCACCTTTATCCATTACTTCACTCCACAGCAGTGCCACTCACAATATGGCGGCGCCGTCGACATACGATGCTGCTGGTCATGCGGCGTCTAGTAATTGTATGTCTATGTGGAGTCCATCCAGGTGCCTAATAAAAAGGAGCCGCCTCACGCCATGAGGGGCCAGAGTTGGGAGGAGAGGACAAAGGACTGGCAAGAAGGGACTGAATGGTGTTGGTGCGATGCCTTGCGTTGTGCAGGTAGATGCTGTAAATAAACGTGTGGTGTGTGGCAAACTTGTCTCCCGCCTGTCTGTGTGTGGGTTGTGGTGGCAGAGCGCCCCCTAGTGGCTACACTATATTTTGGAGGGCCTGTCCCCCTGCACTCCAAGTCGTAACCTTCTAATAGCGGGCCGGTTCTGACCCCTGATGCCGGCAGGCCAGACGAAGAGCTCTAGCAATTGCAGACTCCTAGCAGCAATCAAATCTTCGCCATAGAAGCTATACAGTCAGCCTGCGCCATGATGCAGAACAGTAAGTCCTTCGACAAGCTCACCGAGTCCGACGGAAATAGCGGAACGTTCAATTCACCCTTCCACATAACCGACAGGACTGTAGAAACTCCTGGACTTCGTCGCATGGCCCATGCAGTAGCTGATCTGCTTTTTTCGAATATTTTTTCCCCCGTCTTCTTCTTGGCTCTCCTCTCTCCCTTTAAATGGCACGCTTTATGCAAATCGCTCCCCGAAAATGAAAATGGGGCACTGCTGTCAATCCCAGTCTGTAAATACAATCCCCACAACACCCGATCATATTGTTTTTATTTATGTGGAGGCGCTAAAACGGAACCCTCACAAATGTCTCCATATACCGTCGGTGCCAACCCACTGCCTACTCTGTGGGCACACATCATCGCTAGTCACATTCCACCACCGTGCCAAGCAGCTCCACTCACCTGAGCCCGTGTCGAAGTAAAACCTTTGAGTCTTCTGGCCGCCCTGGACGTCTTCAAAGCTCACCACGTAAGGTAGACGTTTCCAGCTAAAATACACTGACGCGCTGCCATTGTTTGTCACGTCCAGCGACGACGTGGCTGGCATTTCAGCTAAAGCTTCAAATGTGAGTCGGGCGGTAATGCCAACCTCTCCCTGAAAAAAAAATCATGTGAGATTTTTTTGTATTTTTCTTTAAACTGGACAAGCTCAGATGTACAAATCTTAGTAGATGAGCAGCTAAAAACGAGTGTGTGCTTCAAACCATTAATGAAGGCAAAGGGGTTGATAAACTTGAAATGAAATCACACATATTCACCAAAATAAAGGCACTCTTAGCAAAGCCATGCTGTTCGAACGTAACGAATGTGCCCCACCTCAGGAGGAGGAGGAGGAGGAGGAAGCGGGTGAAGATGACCCGTGGCCCCCTCATCAGCCGGCTTGGTGTACTGAAACACTCTGAAGACTCTCATGGTTGGTTTGAGTTTTGTGTCGCCAGTCTTCAGGCAAAGCCCTGTACCCTCGCTGCTAGGGCTAGGATGCCCCCTTCTGCCGTGCAAGCCTATCGAGCTTCACTGAAGCGTTGGAACAGGGGACGGCCATAGGTGTCGGACATTGGGAGGGAGGCGACATGTTAGATGTTGGTTGGATATGCAAGTAAAAATTTCGCTGTACTCTGTACACATTAGATTAGACCAGGGGTCCTCAATCCCAGTCCTGGAGGGCCGCAGTGGCTGCTGGTTTTTGTTCTAACCCAGTTGCTTAATTAGACAGCAATTCTTGCCAATAATTTCATTTCATGGCTTGTTGGTGCTTTAACTCTGCCATGTCAGCTCATTCTCATAGCCTAAGGATCTCATCCAAATAATTTGAAGGCCAAAATGGACGAGTAATTCTCAGTCCTTCACTTTTTTCTCTTCACTTTCCTTCCAAGTATTTAATTAAACCCAACAGTGCCTGATAAATACACACAGAGGTGTAAATGGTAACCAGCTAAATGGAGAAATGCTGCTCTCTTCTGTCATTTGCATGTTATTGCTAATTAGGAGCAATTAACCAATAAACCAAGAATACAGCTGTTTAAGACTAAAATAAGCAATAAGGGTTCGAAATCTTAACGAGCGAGACAACTAAAGTGAAGCAGAAGAGTCACTTGAGCAATAAATGCTTCTTTTTCAACAATTAGCTTGGAACAAAAACCTGCAGCCACTGCGGCCCTCCAGGACCGGGATTGAGGACCCCTGGATTAAACTAATCTTGGGTGGGATTTAGAAGCATACACTGAAAAAAGTCTAACATTGATGTTGTTCATTCAATGTAAACTTTCTCTTTCAAGCAACTTAAGATTAGTCATTTAGTGTTGTAGCTTGAAATATTTGATTTCAGATCTCAATCAAAGTAAAAAAAATTGTTTGTACGAAAGTAAGTTATGGCGGAGGGAAAAACGTAAAAATCCTATTTCAGTTAACCTAATATTTTAGGTTGCTCGTGTGCTGTGTCGGAGGGGCCGTTTTTATATTTTTTTGGTCAAATTTTCCAGCGTGCTGGCTTTCCAACTGCCAAAAAAGAAGAAGACTTTCCCGAGTGGAGTGGACGTGGTGATACAGGTCTGGTCATTTTCAGCAGCAGACTTTTATAACGGAGGATTTCTGGTAAGTAGCCCTGTTTCTCAACTGTTACTTTTAAGTATAAGAACTCGTAATAAAACCTACTTTCAAGAAAGCTGTAGAAATGTTTAATAATTTTTTGTTGTGTATTTAAGATTTACACTGCAAAATGCTTGTGTATTTGCACTAGATTTTTAAATACATGTAAAAAGTACAGCATTGGAATGTGTTATGTTCAGAATATTTCTAATAGCATAAAAACAGATTACGGCCAAAAAAACATTTTAAATTGTAACAACTTAAAAAATAGATTTACGTCAGTATAAAACAAGTGAATTACACCCAATCATCCATCCATTTTCCAACCCATTGAATCTGAACACAGGGTCACGGGGGTCTGCTGGAGCCAATCCCAGCCAACACAGGGCGCAAGGCAGGAACCAACCCACCGCAGGACACACACACCCCACACTAACACACCAAGCACACACTAGGGACAATTTTTAGAATTGCCAGTCCACCTAACCTGCATATCTTTGGACTGTGGGAGGAAACCGGAGCACCCAGAGGAAACCCACGCAGACACGGGGAGACGCACCCAATCACTTCACTCTAAATGATTTGCCTCAACTTAACAATTGTGGGGGGGGTGGCACGGTGGTGCAGTGGTAGCGCTGCCGCCTCACTGTTAGGAGACCTGGGGTTCGCTTCCTGGGTCCTCCTTGCGTGGAGTTTGCATGTTCTCCCCGTGTCTGCGTGGGTTTCCTCCCACAGTCCAAAGACATGCAGGGTTAGGTGCATTGGCGATCCTAAATTGTCCTTAGTGTGTGCTTGGTGTGTGTGTGTGTGTGCCCTGTGGTGGGCTGGCGTTCTGCCCGGGGTTCGTTTCCTGCCTTGCGCCCTTTGTTGGCTGGGATCGTTTCCAGCAGACCCCCGCGACCCTGTAGTTGGGATATAGCGGATAGATAAAAATTGTGGGATCAATAAGCTAAAAAGAATTATATTGATTCAGATTGAAAATATTAAGTGTGAATCATTACCTTAATTGTTTTAAGTTGAATGGAGGTTATACTTTTTTCAGTGTACAGCAGTAAAGGATACGCACTCACAGGACAAATAATACAATCACTCAATCGACAAATAATTAAAAAATATCGTGCAGAAATAGTAAAATGAATACAAGTGAACCTAAAGAGGGTACCTAGGCTGAGAAATCAGGGGGAATTAGTGAATTGTGTGATAGCGGTGGGCAGAAAAGACCCCCAGAGGCGCTTCTTAGCAGGCAGTAGAGGAATGAGCCTGCGCCTCCTGGAGGGGATTTTTCAAGATGGCCTCCTCCAGTGTTGCCACCACAGTAGCGTCTGGTGTGTCCAGGGGTTGGGCCTGTGATGGAGCAGATTTCAGAGATTTGACGTCGTTTGAACTCAAGTTGCTTCTCCCAGGAGAGACCACAGCAGTGAACATTACGCTGCCTACTATGGACACTGGTAGGACGTTTCCAGTAGCTTGCTGCAGACATCAAAAGACCGGGGGTCTCCTCAGGGAGTCCAGCCTGCTCAGGCCCTTCTTGTGTTGTCAGACCAGTCCGGTCTGCTGGTGGTACTTGTAGCTCTGCACCACCACCACGTCCTCCTCCCGAACGGCGACTCCTCTCAGAGGCTCACTGGCACACCCAAAGTCCACCAGCAGCTCCTTTCTCTTGCTGATCTTGAGCTGCACCACAAGACAAAGTCCTCCGCAAGCCTCCGGTAGTCCAACTCATCTCCATTATTAACGCAGCCTGTGATGGACGAGTCATCTGAGACTTTTTGTGGCTTGCAAGCACTGGACGTCTGTGGTGTGGAGGGTGAAGAGGAAGAGAGGCGGGACAGACCCCTGAGGTGCTCCAGTGTCACACACCACCATTTCTGACTCACAGCCCCTCAGGCTCACGTGTCTGTTGGTCAGGTAGTCCGTGATCCAGGAGACGGTGGGTGGCATCAGCCTTGAGCTTTGTGCCCCCCCCCCCATTTCATAGTATTTACAATATGGCTACAAACATAAAAAAAAAACCAGTACCTCATGGGAGGAGGAGTTTCCAGTCCACTGCGCTCGCTTCCCACCAATCAAGAGAGACGGGCCAAGGATGGGCTCCGTCATTACATCAGGGTAGTCCTGAAGGGGGTCTCTGAAATAGAAGCACATACAATTCACACCTGCAGCCACTGCGGCCCTCCACGACTGGGATTGAGGACCCCTGAATTAGCTAAAGGACCTTCTGACACTTGAGTTACGTTCTGGGTTGGTTCACCGGCTCTTTTTTGTTTCTGGTTTTAGTGGCGCTAATGGGGATTGAAACTTCATCTCCCAGCAGTCCCTGCAGTGGCTCTGATTGGTCGTCTGCTGAGGGTGCAGGGGCTGCTGGGGACAAGGAGGCCGGCGTGAGATTTAAAAGGAGGCCAGTTCTACAGAGACGGAGAAGTCTTTTTGTGTTTCGTGTCTGGATTTGCCTGTCCGTCTGTCTGCCGTCCTGTTTTTGCTACCTGTGGATTCGTGTTTTTGTCGTGGATCATCTCCTGTTTTGGACTGTCTGAGGGTTTGTTGTCGTCCTGCGAAGAAAAGGCAAAAAGGAGCGCTCCTGATCTCATTCACACGCCATCATCTCATCAGGAAATACCGGTAGGCCTGACCTTTACCTTCACGTACAGCGAGCTGATCTCTCGACTGTCTACCTCCATCACTTCATTTCATCAGTTGTCATTTCACGGATTTCATCGTGTGTGGTTTGTTATTGTCGAATTCGCGTTTATTGTACATCGCCGTAAGGGGAACTGGGGTGGGATCCTTGTTTCATTTATTATTGTTTAATCCATTCTTTAATTGCTGTTGTGGTATATGGCCGGCTTGTCAATACCCCCAGGCCACTAGATGGAGCCCTCCCTGCAGTATGGAGGTGCCCCGAAGACCAGCAGGGAATCATGGACTATGTAGTTTTTATACACGACCCTGCTGGATACCACGGGGGCCGCAAGAGGGAGCTGCAGGGAGGACCGAAGACTTATGTGTGCCCTATAACCCGGAAGTGCGTCATAGGAAGAGCGACGGGCTTCCTGGGTGAAGAAAAGGACTTGCACCTGACCCGGAAGTGATACAGGATCACATGGACTGGGATTGGGAACACTTCTGGGTCAGGGTGTATAAAAGGACTGTGGGAGCTCCCAGACGGCGAGCTGAGCTGGGTGGAAGGGTGGAGGATTGTTTCTTATTATTGTGATCGTGTATTTAATGAGTATAGTGGAGGAGAGGGTGCTTTGTGCACTGTGGCATATAAATAAAGTCACCTTGTGGACTTTTTCCTGGTGTCTGGAGTCTTGGACAGGGGTTCAAGCGCCCCCTATCTGTCACACTGTCTTATTACCGGTTGTTTTTGTGTCTAAGCTTGCGAGTGTGTGAGGGTCGGGCCAAGGCCGGGGGCATCCCTGGAATCTCCACCACAAAAACCAATAAATCACCGGACCCCTACACTGTAGTTCAGACCCTCATTCGTTCTGCTCAGTCCCTTTGGTTTTGTACCTCCTGGCCCACTTGTCATTGAGTCCACCTTGGACAGGCCGATTTTCACCCTCTTTGGCCACAAAAACAGCAGATGCCATTTTAGAAAAGAGACCTACGCGTTTTCCTTCTCGCTTTCATCTTCCATCTCCTCAGTAAGTGGGAAGCGCTCCACAGATACGGACGTAAACGGAAATCCTGAGCCCAGAACTTCAAGGCCATCAAAGTCCTACAGAAGGAAAAAAAAAAAAAAATGGACAAGACTGTGAGTCCTGAAGAGTGCAGGGCTGGGCGGGTGACGCGGGGAGTCAACGGCAGGCAAATCAGTCGTTCGTTTCTTTGGTGATTTTTAAGATTTGACCTGAAATGACCTGAAATGTGCAAAGTCGGTGCCACTTTATAGTAAAATCCACATACAGTGGAACCTCGGTTTGCGAGCATAATTTGTTCCGGAAACGTGCTCGCAATCCAAAGCACTCGTATATCAAAGCGAATTTCCCCATAAGAAATAATGGAAACTCAGATGATTCGTTCCACAGCCCAAAACTATTCATATAAAAATGATTAATACAAAATATAAAGTAAAAATACATAAAACAAATTAACCTGCACTTTACCTTTAAAAAGAATCATGGCTGGTGTGAGTTTCTAAACTCATGTGGGATTCCACCTAACGGGACGACACGCGGAAGAGCGTCCCAAAGCAATCGCAGGCTCCCAGCGCTGTAGCAGCTCGCCGTATAAGCGAATCCAAAAAGATCGCAGACATGCTATAAGCGCCTGTCGTCAATGGGTCATACAAGGAACATTATAAAGATCCCGCTACAATAAATAACAGCGCTGTTGCTGTTTCAAGCTGAAGGCGGCTGGTGTTGTTAAAGTACTGAGACTCAGCTTCGTGTTTTGGGGCGCAAGATGGGGACTCGCACTTCACAGCACACACACACACACACAGTCACAATGCTGTAGTAAACAGTATACGCTCGTACGGATGTTGACTATATGAGTGAGGCACGCAGACTCAGACGGAGAATAGGAGACGATCGCCCGAGAGAGAGAGAGAGAGAGAGAGAGAGAGAGAGGCGAGTGCGAGCGAGCGAGCGAGATAAGGAGAGAGAGAGAGAAGAACCATCAGCTCAGTTGTGATCACATGACGCTCAGCAGACAAAGTGTATCCATACTGCTCGTATTGCAAGACATCACTCGTTTATCAAGTCAAAATTTATCAAAAAATTTTGCTCATCTTGCAAAACACTCGTAAACCAAGTTACTCGTAAACCGAGGTTCCACTGCACAGGGTGGCACCATTTACTCTGACGGTTTGTGTCTCCAATTACTACGTGCGAGAATGAGAGTTTCTACTTTACTTTAACAGGCAGTGAAGGCTTTGGACTTCAAACCCTGAGGCTGTGGGTTCAAATCCCACTACTGACACCAGTGTGTGACCTGCCTGCACTCCAATTGGAAAACCAAAAACAACTTAGAACATTAGAACAATCGAGACGAGAGCAGGCCATTCAGCCCAACAAAGCTCGCCAGTCCTGTCCACTGAATTCTTCTAAAATAACATCAAGTCGAGTTTTGAAAGTCCCTAAGGTCTTACTGTCTACCACACTACTTGGTCGCTTATCCCAAGTGTCTATCGTTCTTTGTGTAAAGAAAAACTTCCTGATGTTTGTGCGAAATTTCCCCTTCACAGCTTTCCAACTGCGTCCCCGTGTTCTTGACGAACTCATTTTAAAGTCACCATTTTGATCCACTGGACTCATTCCCTTCATAATTTTAAACACTTCAGTCAGGTCTCCTCTTAATCTTCTTTTGTTTAAACTGTAAAGGCTCAGCTCTTTTAATCTTCCCTCATAACTCATCCCCTGTAGCCCTGAATCAGCCTCGTCGCTCTTCTCTGGACCTTCTCTAGTGCTGCTGTGTCTTTATGGAGACCCAAACTGCACCCAGGACTCCAGATGAGGCCTCACCAGTGTGTTATAAACCTTGAGCAGAACCTCCTGTGACTTGTCCTCCACACGTCAAGGCGCTATATAACCTGACAGTCTGTTAGCCTCCTTAATGGCTTCTGTACACTGTCTGAAAGCCGATAGCTTAGAGTCCACTACAACTCCTAAGTCCTTCTCATAAGGTGGACTCTCGATTTTCTGACTGCCCATTGTGTATTCAAACCTCACATTTTTACTTCCTATGTGTAATTCTTTACATTTACTGACGTTAAATTTCATCTGCCACAATTCTGCCCAAGCCTGTCTGCTGTCCAAGACCTTCTGTGATGATCCATCCATCTATCCATTATCCAACCCGCTATATCCTAACTACAGGGTCACGGGGGTCTGCTGGAGCCAATCCCAGCCAGCACAGGGTGCCAGGCAGGAAACAAACCCCAGGCAGGGCGCCAGCCCAGCGCATGGCGCACACCCACACACCAAGCACACACTTGGGACAATGTAGGATCGCCAATGCCCCTAACCTGCATGTCTTTGGACTGTAGGAGGAAACCCACGCACACACGGGGAGAACATGCCAACTCCACACAGGGAGGACCCGGGCAGCGAACCCAACTGCAAGGCAGTAGTGCTACCCACTGCGCCACTGTAATAATATAACAGATTCCAGATTATCTGCTAATCCACCTATCTTGGCATCATCTGCAATCTTAACCAGCTTGTTACTGATATTCCTATAAGAATCATTTATAGATATTAAAAATAGCAGCAGCCCCATTACTGCCCCCTGCTGGTCACTTCTGACGAGGCTCCTCGCGCCATCACCCTCTGCTTACTGCGTCTGAGCCAATTCTACACCCACCTACACCCTGGACTGCCACTTCTTTTAGTTTGATGTCCAACCTCTCATGTGGCACCTCATCAAATGCCGATACAAATGTCACCAATTGGCGTCAACCAAACAAGTCTTTAAACAGGAAGGGGACTTTTCCACTTAGAGGTTCATAAGCGCCAGTGCTGATAGACCACCGCAGTTCAACTGCAACCTTAGCGTTTCATGCCTCAATATTCCACAGCAGATCAGAAAGCCATCCATTGTTTTACTGAACTTGTTCAAAAATACAAATTCTCATCGGTCTGAACTGCCCTCCAAAGTCAAAACTTACTTGTGTTTTCCTGCGGTTCTTACACTCCCTTCTCAAACCAGTGCTGCCAAGATTTTTTTTTATTTCCCTAAAATGGTTTAACAAATTCACATATTCTCAAAGCCACTTAATCTAATGCCCACAGCACTGTGTGCAAGGCAGGAACCAGCTTGTGGACAGGGGTGCCAGTCCATCACTGGGTGAACACACTCACGCTCACGGTTACCAGTTAGCCTAACTGGCACAAGTCTGAGTGCCTGGGCAAAAGCCACAGGGAGAGCACGCGGGTGTCACAGACACGGTTTACAGGCTGGGATTTGAATCTGCAACTCACAAAAAAATAAAAAAAATGCGCTAGCCACCAGGGCCGATCCTGGCGACGGGCAAAAACGTGCCCCGCACGTGGGCGGCCAAACTCAAAGGCGGGCGTTGAGGAGACGTGCAGCAGCCGGCGACGCTGCGACCGGCGGCTGTCCGCCTTTGAATTTTAAAGTCTGAGGGCGGCCGACGACTATAGCAGCGGCGGCGTTTGCAGTGAGCAAAGTTTGACAAAGTTGCGTGTAGCGTGTATTGTAGTCGATGCGCTGATGCCTATTAGGGACTCCACATACATAGCGATTTGCTCGCGCGAGCGGGCGCAAAAGCCTTTGATGGTCGCCGGCTCATCGCACGCTCTGTCTGAACGGTTCCATTGCTTACCATGTGTTTACTACGCGCGACCAAAACTCTAAATGTGTGTAGTCCCTTAGTCTTGCGCTTGTCTGTAGAATCTGAAATTTGTGAAAAACTGGATCATTCAAACATAATAGATGAATTTGCTACTGTTAAAGCTAGGAGAATCATTCTTTGATGTTTAACTAATAAATTAATGTATGTATGTGATTTTTTATTTTTGTGATTCTTTATTTAGTTTTTATAAAAACTAATCGTTTGAAATTAAATTTTATTTATTCATCCCGACTCTAACCCTAAAACCGTCTTAATCCTGTTTGAAGTAGTACATGTAATAGTAATATCCGTCATATCATAATAGAAAATAGGTACGTAGGGCGGCGAAACCACATTCGCACAAAGGCGGCCGTCTACCCAGGATCGGCCCTGCTAGCCACTGCACCACCGTGCAACCCCATGTTATTTAAAACGAAAATCTGAAATATAAATATTAACAAAATGTCAGCGTCTGACCTGCAGCTTTCAGTTTCTACAGGTAAGTATTTCCGGCAAGTTGTTTTCTTCATAAGATGGCCTCCCTGGTCACACGAGGGCACATTACTCAGTAATGGACCTCATTGAAGCACAGATTGCAGCTCCAGTTTACACCTACCGGCTGACTGAGGTCGAGATCCTTCAGAACGGACTTCAGGTCCTCGCGGCGCCGCTGCAGGTATGAGCTCTTTTCCCAGGTGTGATGATGGCTTGGAGAAACGCTACCTTGATAAAAGAGGAAAGACAGCGTAAAGCACTCGAAGTGACTTTCATTTATTAGTAACGTCTTCATTGTACTCGCTGTGAAAGACACAATAACATAAGGGACTGAGACACAATGGGCAGCACGCGCAACTCAAGACGCATAGCCTGCCTTTTTAATTCAACTGAAACCTTAGCGTTACCAGTGACGTGTGGTGAGGCGCGGACTCCTTCAGAGTCAGATTTACAAATCTGTGAACCCCAAAGAGTCGCTTATTCACTAATCACCTGGCAGCCTTCATGCACATCGACTACTAGTTATGTTTCATATCTCATCAGCGCTCTTTACACACACAGACAGGTAAGGCGCATATCTGACTACAAGTGGTACCTCGGTGTACATCTTTAATCCGTTCCAGATCCTTTGACTTATACAAACAGGACGTATACCAAACGAATTGTTCCCATAAGAAATAAAGGGAAAATGATTAATCCGTTCCCATCAAAAAATATACTATTGTTATTGGCATATTATACATTGGTGGGGTTGTATAAAATAATTTAAAAACTGCTTAATACTAAAATACATAAATACAAAAGCAATTAGATTAAATAAATGAAAATTTAACCTCACTTTACTTTTTAATAACGTCTTTGTTTTTCACAATCGTAGATACCGTCGTTCTCGGCATGCGGTGTGCAGCAGCCAAGTCCCGGATACGCATGCCACCTTCATACTGTTGAACAATCAATTCAAATTTACGCGAAAAACACAAAATCACGTGAAAATTCACAGACTGTTATACAGCGTACTGACGCTCGTGGCCAGTCGTGGCTTTGTCTCGAGTGGTAAACAAGGGCAGCGCACGGTGTTCGAGCACGCGAGTCCTATTCCGAGCAACAGTTTTCGCGTCCAAACAGGACGTATACCAAGTTGGACTTATTCCAAAGCGGACGTGTATTAAAGAACGTTAAGTTTATAGCGGCAGAAACCTTGCCAACCTTTAAGACGGACCTGCAGGAGACATGGGGACGGCTGAGGGATTACGAGACATGTGGACTGAGTGGTCTCCTCGCATTTCTCGTGCTCTGCATGTGGTGAGACGTCAAGCAATACGACCCCTTTTATCGGCCAACTAAAAAGATTACAATATGAAAGCTTTCGAGGCAAATCAGGCCCCTACTTCAGGTAGGATGTAATCATTAGTTTCCTCGAAAGCCTGCACATTGTAATCTTTTTAGTTGGCCGATAAAAGGGGTCGTATTGCTTGACATCTCACCACATCCATAATGGCTAACATGGCACGACACCCTCATACTACTTGTGTTCTGTATATAACATAACATTTGCAAACCCACTGCGGTAAACCGAGGCCGTACCGCTCCCCAAACCCGGGCACAGACAGGCACAGAGACTCAACTCCAAGGGCACAAGGGCACAGA
>JANRMT010062846.1:4764273-4788953 GCA_026402145.1 Polypterus bichir lapradei | reverse complement strand
GATAGATAGATAGATAGATAGATAGATAGATAGATAGATAGATAGATGGGACAGTATCAATATAGTTTGGATATAAATTACACAAGATGCATTTACATGACCTGAATATAATCTTGATGAAATTATTAACGTGTGGTTTAACATAATTTTTAAGTAGCATTTACTTTAATTATTTAATTTATGTAATGTTTTAAGCTGATATTATTTTGTCTCCAGTGTTGTCAGCAGCCTGATGTAATCCCACAACCGCATTGCTTATTTAACAGACGTCTTTTTCCCAGGTGATTTACAACATCTGAGATACACCGGGTCACGTTTCTTATGTTTGTCCAGCTGGAGCACAGGCAGGTGAGGTGACCTGGTGCGGGTCACACAGTGGAAGTTGCGAGTTCTGATCCCTAGAAAAGCTCAAGGTTTGAAGTTCAGTGCCTTCACCTCTACGCCATACTGCCTGCCTTTGGGTGTTCTCCTCAGTTCCTTATGACCCAGAAATGAACAAGTGGTTTAGAAAATGAATGAATGGATGGATGGTTGGATGGATGCCTTACACCCTCTTTAAACTGGAACTTCAGTCTCCCATCTGGTCTTTGTAATCCCCAAGAGTGCGTTACACAAGCAGGACTTGAGAATGGTGGACCTTACTGACCCTGACTCACGCCTTGAGGACTCTGAGCCCTGTCAGAGCCCCCCACCCCACCCCCTCCTTGATTCATGGTACTTCAAGACAACACAGCCCCCTAACTGTCACCCCCTCCCCTCCCCCCCAACAACAAGGAAAGCAGTCGTCACTTTCACTCACGACGCACCTGCAGACGTCCCGCCTCTCGCCTCCTTCTTCCCCGGTCTCTGCGAGCCTCCTCTCCCCGCACTCGCCATCATCGGGACTCTCCAGCCGGACGCCCGGTTCGCGGATCGGCTCACAAATCAGTGCACCGCCGCTGTAGGTCACGTCTGGACAGAAAGTTGCGCTTCGAGTCTCCATGGCGACCGCTGTAAACATACGGCGGCCGCACGGCGAATGGGAACGCGTTCTTTAAAGGGGCGGGGCTTTAACTGTTCATTCCCACCATTCGGGTGCCTCTCTGGTGTCCTGCGAGCGGAGTCTGAGTCGAGTTCGATCTCACCCAAAAACTCGTAAGCGGTAGTCGCCAAACGTTTTATTTTTTTAAATACATTTTCTTAATAATTGTTTAAACAAATTCTGCTCATCGTTCCAGTTAACATTCTGCTGCATTTAAATCTACTACTAAGGATTATTATGCGTTTCTGAGGAAAAAATATTTTTGCTTGGAACTGAGTACGAGTGAATCTCTCACTACCCAAAATGTTTCTTCTGCCATTATTTCCGACGTATTTTATTATGGAAAATAATAAATTAATAAATAATAATAATAATAAATGAATTAATAATAAATCGGGGACAACGCGCATCATGTGAGGTGCTGCATTCCTCACACAATACACAGTTTGCATTCATTAAACAGAAAAAATTTGATCAAATCGGCTGGCCGAAAACCTGGCGCTTTTACAAATCCGGCCCCGATCATAACAAAAGGAACATTTTAAAAGTGAACGTTACCTCAGTCCTCAATGAATTGTTTTATGTTCAACTAATTCAGTGCTCCCAGTGTCCTCATTAAACATTATGCGGGTAAACTGAATGGATGTGAGGGTCTGGAAAAGCTTCAAGAATTCTTCTTCTTTCGGCTGCTCCCGTTAGGAGTCACCACAGCGGATCAACTTTTTCCAAATCTTCCTGTCCGCTCCATCTTGTTCTGTCACCCCCATCATCACCTGCATGTCCTCTCTCACCACATCCATAAACTTTCGCTTAGGCCTTCCTCTTCTCCTCTTCCCTGGCAGCTCTATCCTTAACATCCTTCTCCCAATATACCCAGCATCTCTCCTCTGCACATGTCCAAACCAACGCAATCTCGCCTCTCTGACTTTGTCACCAAACCGTCCAACATGAGCTGACCCTCTAATGTCCTCATTTCTAGTCCTGTCCATCCTCATCACTACTAAAGCAAATCGGAACATACAGTATTTAACTCTGCCACCTCCAGCTCTGAAGCGTCATAAGCGGGCTTGGGAAATCAACTCATCACGTTTAAAAGATGCCAAATATTCAATTTAGGCTTTTATTAAAGAAGCTACCATACACAGACAGACAGACAGAGAGACGGACAAAGATGGGTGAAAGGCGCTATATATACTACTCGTACGTGTTGGACTGTACACCCTACTGAGGGTACATTCAGACTCCCATTTAAAAGTGTTTACTCGGTGAAGCGTAGTGATGATGGCTTTGGACTTAAAACCCCGGGTTCACATCCTGCCACTGTGTGACCCTGAGCAGGCCACTTCACCTACCTGGGCTCCGATAGGAAAAACAAAAGAAATGAAACCAACCGCATGTCCATATGGCGTCAGCCGCAGACTTTATTGCCATGTGCACAAAGTACAATTACATTATTTATAGATGAAAGAAGAACGATGTGACAGATATGAAAGGTAACGCATAATTACAAAATAGGAGAGGCAATATACACTTGTAACGGGACCGATTCGCCCCCTATGACCGCCCGTTTTTCTCCCCAGATACAACCCTCCGCCCCGGCACGTTCTGAATCCGCACGATCTTCTTGGAGGATGAAGCGGCTCGTGTGTACCTGAAGCCACAGGTGACTCATGGCAGCACGTCCATCCCCAGTCCCCCTGACTCTGGGCTCGGTACCATACGGTGTAAGTGAACGCAGAGATGGCGTCTCTAATTCTGTTTTTATTTTTTCGTTTTTAATACGATCTCCTTATAAAAACAGTGGGTCTGATTAACTCTACAGAACAGCCCGTCTATACACCCCCCCCCCACGTTTCCCTTATATGGCTGTGTACCTCCAATGCGAGTGACTGGCACTGTGCGCGTTCACAGAGCCGGGGACGCGCGCTTTCTGGCTCCCATATAAAGCGCCGAACGCCAAGCGTTGCAGAGCCACACCGGAGGGACGCCCGCCGACATGCTGGACGTGAAGGACTTGAGCGCTTCTGCCGTCGTACCGCTCAGCAGGCTGCTCTTTGCTCGAGGCGGCAGCTCCCCGAAGAACCTCAAGAAGGGTTGCAACGGGAAGCTGGGCTCTGGGAGGAATGCTCCGGTGCTAAGCTGGGGGGTCCTGTCCAAGAGCAGCATGACCATCCTCAGGGGCTTCTCGGAGAACTGGAAACACCTGGACAAGACGAGCCTTCTGCGGAGAGCCGACCCCAGCCCCCAAAGCGAGTTCTCCCCGGGGGGAGTCAAGCCGAAGAGATGCCGCCGGCTGGTGGTGCTGGGGGCCCCCGGGGTGGGCAAGTCGTCCATTGTGGGGAGATTCCTGAGGGGCACCTTCGAGGATGTCTACGTCCCGACCAAAGAGGACTTCCACAGAATGCTGTACCAAATCAGGGGGCAGCGGTACCAACTGGAGGTGCTGGACGCGACCGGGGAGAGGGGCTTTCCTGCCAGGAGACGACTGTCCATTTTAACAGGTGCGTGTGCCGCCTCCCGCATTTCTGCCTTTTAGGGGTGCGATGCGTGCTGCAGGACGCTATATAGTATAAAAAAAAGAGTTGGTCTATACATCAAGCACCGTGTTCCTAAGATGTAACAGGGTGCGTATCAACCGACCGCTGCTAAAAAACGTGATGATGTGCGGCTAACGGAGGAAAAACCGAAAACCGTAAGGCACGATATGAGCGTGGATGAAGTTTGACATCCTGGTGAAAATCACGTTACCTCTGAATCGGCAGAACACAAAGGAACACCCGACGTCACCTTAGAGAAAAACTGCAAGGCACTACATCGGATCACTTGAATGATTTGGGTGACCTCCACTTTCAAATCACTGACAGACGACAGCTTGCTTAGGAATGAAATATTATAACTGAACGCGGCACATAAAGGACAGGACTTGTTAACCGTTATTCAAGCAGAATTCGAAAGGCACTATATAGCAAACATACACGATTCATTTGGTTTATGTCTTTAAAGTATTAAATTGCTTATGAACCCAAGCGACACCACAACGCAGAGCGGCTCACAAGGAACGCCGCGTTTAGACGCGGAAATGAGAGCTGCAAGGCGCTATATCGAATCGCTTTCTATTTAAACACTTGACGCGTCTCTACTGCCAGATTGCCAGAGCACTGCGATCTGCTCATGAATTAGCAATGGGCCACACTGCGGTAAAATATAGACACGAAGGACGGAACTAATAAACGGCCATGTGAAGGACGGAACTAATAAACGGCCATGTTAAAAAGACACTGATAGCAGACACCATATCATCAAAGGGCTCACCGCTTTACTGCACATCTTAAGCTTTAAATTATCAACCGAGAACAGGTTGCCTAGGAACCGATTATACCACGCAGCCCACGAGAAAAAAAAAAAAAACATAATTAGCTATGTTACAGAAGATTGCAAGGCGCTCTATCACATTAAGATTGATTTATGATTTAATGTTTCTTTACTCTCACATTACCAGCAGTCTGTGACTTGCTTATTTATAATAAAACGTGGTACATCTTTCTTATATTCTGTAAGTGCCTTGAGCATGGGAAAGGCGCTATATAAATAAAATGTATTATTATTATTATTATTATTATTAAACGACTCAATTTCCACAAAAACCGAAAGGCACTTTATATTCAAATGGCTCGCTAAATTAGTTTACATCTTAAGCTTTAAGACCTGTTTATGAGCCATAAAGCAATGCAGGGGGCACAGGAAAATGAGGCAAGTTAGGCAAGACTGCAAGGCGCTATATCAACTTGATCCTTCTCCACTTTAACAAACTGCATCTTTTTTGTGATTTGTACTCACATTATAATAAAATGCAGCATAAAAAAAGCGACTTAACCGTCAAGATAAACCGAAACTGCAAGGCACTATATAAGTACTTTGCACATAGGAAAGGTGCATTATTATTGTTTTTATCTTAAACTTTAAATTATCAAGAAAGAATCTTACTTATGAACCGACCTTACGTTATGTCATAGCACAATGCGGTTCACTAGGAAAAATGAGTTGCAAGGTGCTATATTGAATTAGGGTCACTCGTATGACTGGCGGGCAGCCCGGTGGTGCAGTGGGTAGCGCTGCTGCCTCGCAGTTAGGAGTCCTGGGTTTGCTTCCCGGATCCTCCCTGCGTGGAGTTTGCATGTTCTCCCCGTGTCTGCGTGGGTTTCCTCCCACAGTCCAAAGACATGCAGGTTAGGTGCATTGGCGATCCTAAATTGTCCCTACTGTGTGTGTGTGCCCTGAGGTGGGCTGGCACCACTGCCCGGGATTGGCTCCGGTAGACCCCCGTGACCCTGTGTTCAGATTCAGCAGGTTGGAAAAAGAATGGATGTATGACCAGCTGGTTCTTCACTTTAACAAAACTGCAAATTCCTTATGAATGCACTTCTTTACTGTTTAATAACATGCAGCACAAAAACAAACAAACAGTCATATTAAACAGAAACTGCAAGGCGCTATATAATAAACAAGCTTGGTTACTGTCACATATCTTATACTTTAAATTGCCAAACCAGAGCAGGCTGCTTATGAGTGGCCCTTAAGCTACTTCATTAATAACACAATAAACCTCACAGGTAAAAGTCTGCTTAGTCAAGGCGCTATATTGAATCAAGAATTCTCCTGTGGTGTAACATTTCTCCACTTTTAAATTACTAAGGGATGGCAGGTTGCTTATAAACATAATTAGGTTTTTAAAAAAATTAAGTACCAAGAATAAATTGGTTTCCTGTCGAGTTAAACAGACCAGCTGCCTGCAAGGCACTATATAAACTAGAGACTTTAAACCCTTTATATTTGCATTATTTTGTTGACTTTGTTGCTGTTCTATTTTTTGATGCTTACCTTGTGCCATTTCTCCCTCCTCGCAGGTGACGTCTTTCTGCTCGTCTTCAGCCTCGATGACCGCAAGTCGTTTGAAGAGGTCTGCTCCCTTCTCGACGAGATCAATGAGGCTAAAAGCAAAGCCATGAAATCCAACTGGTGCCCTCATGTCCCTAGCGTGGTGTGTGGAAATAAGGTGGACGGGCAGACATCCCAGAGGGCCGTGAGCCGAGAAGAAGTGCTGCAGGCCCTCGCCGGAAAGGCCACCGACTACTTCGAGACGTCCGCCAAGAATGACTTCAACATGGACGCCGTGTACCAGGCTTTGGTGGATCACGCGGGGCTGCCCAGTGAAGCTGCCCCCTCCCATCACAGAAAGGTCTCCGTTCGCTCCTTTCAGGCACGGTGCCAGCGAGACTTGGCACCGTGTGGCGTGCTGTACCCCAGTGCCGTGCGCCCGAGCTTCAGCAGTGATCTACAGCGGGTCTTGGGGTCCGGCAGGCCCAGAAAGAAGTGAGGCTGTGGATGGGAGTCTCAGCGGCTCGGTGGGCTTCTGTGTTTACATAAGACACTTTAGACAAGTGTGGCGAGTTAGTGATTTATTAACAAGAGTAACTGGCATTTGGGCTGGTCCTGAAATTGAAATAAGCCATCCAATGTGAGAAGACCGAATGTTTTGTATTTTTATACATGATAATTATGTTAATTACATTATTGCAATTTGATTTTTTTTTATCATGGTAATAAAGTCATTAAGATGTACTGCAGAAGGAAGCGACTCACTGCGTGTCTTTCAGTGTCAACGTCCACCGTCACCATTCTGTGTCTTTCTAATTGGCACTTTGTCACAATGCACATAAACTTTATAATGCAGGAACTCGATAGCTTTATGACTAAAATATATTAATATTAGTGTTCTATGTTTACTCTGTGGGCGAAGTATGGGCATCCCAGCCAGGGAGGAGTATGGCATATTACCTGGGTGGGAGGAATGAATGAATTGCCTGGCTGGACGAAAAGATAACTTTGTGCCCAGCTGGTATAAAAAATAATGGATGGACCAACGGGAGCCGGAACTTGGGAGTGGTCCCATTCCCCACGCACTAGGTGGCAGTGGTCCTCGTAGTTGGAGTCCGGAAGTGCTGCCCTGTTGGGGTCCCTACGTTCCAATACAGCGGTGGTCTCAAACTCCAGTCCTGGAGGGCCGCAGTGGCTGAAGGTTTTCATTCTAACCCTTCTCTTAATTAGTGACCTGTTTTTGCTGCTAATTGACGTCTTTTGAATTCATTGTAACTGACTTGCTCTTGAAGACTCAGACCCTTTACTGTAATTGTTAGCGGCCAAACAATAACGAGATAGAAAATGAGCCAAAACAACTGGCGTCCATCATACAATAACTGAAAATGAAGAAAGATGGAGGTCTCAGGAATGCTGATCTGCTCAGGTCGCCTATGAGGAAAGACAAAATTCGCATTTTCGGATATAATAATAATAATAGTACATTTTATTTATACAAGGCACCTTTCTAAGCACTCAAGGACACCGAACAAACAATAAATAAAAAACACAATATACAGTGCATCCGGAAAGTATTCACAGCGCGTTACTTTTTCCACATTTTGTTATGTTACAGCCTTATTCCAAAATGGATTAAATTCATTTTTTTCCTCAGAATTCTACACACAACACCCCATAATGACAACGTGAAAAAAATTTACTTGAGGTTTTTGCAAATTTATTAAAAATAAGAAAACTGAGAAGTCACATGTACATAAGTATTCACAGCCTTTGCCAT
The DNA here is from genome assembly GCA_026402145.1 of Polypterus bichir lapradei. Classification (NCBI taxonomy): domain Eukaryota; kingdom Metazoa; phylum Chordata; class Cladistia; order Polypteriformes; family Polypteridae; genus Polypterus; species Polypterus bichir. Next base: position 4,781,280 of record JANRMT010062846.1, on the reverse strand, counting down.
GAAGCTCCAAATTGAGCTCAGGTGCATCCTGCTTCCCCTGATCACCCTTGAGATGTTTCTGCAGCTTCATTGGAGTCCACCTGTGGTAAATTCCGTTGATTGCACATGATTTGGAAAGGCACACACCTCTCTATAGAAGGTCCCACAGTTGACAGTTCATGTCAGAGCACAAACCAAGCATGAAGTCAAAGGAATTGTCTGTAGACCTCCGAGACAGGATTGTCTCCTCTGGGGAAGGTTACAGAAACATTTCTGCAGCTTTGAAGGTCCCAATGAGCACAGTGGCCTCCATCATCCGTAAGTGGAAGAAGTTCGAAACCACCAGGACTCTTCCTAGAGCTGGCCGGCCATCTAAACTGAGCGATCGGGGGAGAAGGGCCTTAGTCAGGGAGGTGACCAAGAACCTGATGGTCACTCTGTCAGAGCTCCAGAGGTCCTCTGTGGAGAGAGGAGAACCTTTCAGAAGGACAACCATCTCTGCAGCAATCCACCAATCAGGCCTGTATGGTAGAGTGGCCAGACGGAAGGCACTCCTTAGTAAAAGGCACATGGCAGCCCGCCTGGAGTTTACCAAAAGGCACCTGAAGGACTCTCAGACCACGAGAAACAAAATTCTCTGGTCTGATGAGACAAAGATTGAACTCTTTGGTGTGAATGCCAGGCGTCACGTTTGGAGGAAACCTGGCACCGCTCATCACCAGGCCAATACCATTCCTACAGTGAAGCATGGTGGTGGCAGCATCAGGAACTGGGAGACAACGACAAGACTCGGCGCCTAATGAAGCAACTGGTTGGAGTTTGAGGCCCTTACTTAGGTCGTCTTCTGTTGGCTCCCTTACTTCACGTTTCATTTCTGTTTGGGTGCCATTTAAGGAGAAAAATGAAGCAACTCACAGGAACTGTAAAGAAATTCAGGGGAACAAATCTTAAAAAAAGCAATTCAATTAAAATGAAAGGAAAAGGAGTTAATTAGCAGCCGAATTTGATCACCAATTAAGAAAAGGGTTAGAATGAAAACCTGTAGCCACTGCGGCCCTCTTGGAGACCACTGCAATAGAGGGTACTGTCGGGGGAGGACCTCGCCATTTTTATTATGGCCCCAGAAGCATTCGCAGGTGAGGCATAAAAGGAAGCCCACTGCCAAACATGGACAAGTCAGAGTCGGGAGGCAGCGGGCAACACTCAGCTGGGGGACAGAAGGAGGAAGAATTGTTGATTTATTGTATACTAACCATGTGCGCCCAACTACGTTTCGCGTGTTAAAGTTGTCTGTGAAGGGCTCCCTGTTCAAACGCGGCTGCCAGTCGTGAACTGGGCCCTTCGTCGCACAGCATTATGATTTTTATAAGGGAAATAAAATTACAAAAGAAAACCCTTGGATATTGATTCGATAGGAACGGCCTACTCGGAATCACTGTCCGAATAGTAATTATGTGGTGGTGTAGGAGCATTTCTGCTTCTGTCCGTTCACAGTCCGTCTCGTTTTCACGACGCTGTCATTTCCTCTCACGAGGTTGCTTTGTGGCAATCCAAAGAGTAAAGCAATATACACGGAGCAATGGTTATAAAAGGGGGACACATAGGTATCCAGGCTCTTTAAAGCATAAATAGGGATCACTTCACTGACATGTGAGCAAGCCACGGTACAACTGTGAGACGCGCAGCACTCGCCAGCTACAACTTAACAATAATAATTTCCGTAACGTGCTGTTACATTGTCATTCATTTTACCCACTGTCTTTCTTTCATTCATATGTGACGTAGGCACGTACCTTTTATCTTCGGCAATCTCATTCTCTAACCAGGCCTTAGGAGCTAACCAGCGTAACACCGTCCACCACCCCTTTCGTTATTCCGGCACATTGTTGACATCCGTGAGTAACAACAACGTACTAAACTGGAAGGTGGTCTACGCATGCGTGGAATTCGCGGACAAACAAAGATCAAGATCTAAATGAAGATTATATATAAAGATTAGTTAATTTAAAGTACAATAATTTGTTTAGTTTGAATGTCTGTGTTTTGAGGTGTGACTGGAGTACTACAGTCTTCAGCAGTATAAGCCTGGAGGGGATTCTTAATGCAATGCCTATGTTTTAGCTGTCCCTCTACTGCCATCTAGTGCTTCTTCTTCTAATTCATTCACGGACAAACAAAGATCAAGATCCAAATGAAGATTATACATAGAAATTTGTGGCTTATTACTGGAGAGAGGATTGGGTGGAAGTGCCTGGAGAGATTAAAAAGCCTCCATTTGAATGTTCTGCTGTGTCTGTGGCTCTCTGGCGCCCCCAGGTGTCCACACCTTAATCTAAAGTCACATTTTGTCTGCTCAGCTAAAGCTGTGACAAAAATACAAAAATAGAGGATATTGGGAAGGGGGCAAAAACTTTTTCACAACAATGCATAAAGAAAAACATTTAAAAGACTATCATCAAGAGGCGTTTTACCACACAATTGTGGTCAGGTATCCCTTTCTACGTGGAGCTCAGGGCAAGGAGACCAATCCAGTGACCCTGTGCATCACGATGGCAACGGCAAATCTACAGGAAGAAATTCAAAACTCTTCAACAACGAACTAAAAAGGACAAGTCCAAATTTGAAGATTTAAAATGTTATTCCTCCCCTTTGTAAACCGAAGGCCAAGTCTTACCTGTCTGTTGACGGTCCCCACCTGACGGCCTGTCTGCTCTAATTTATTGAAGGACTCCGCCCACAAATTAGTGAAACAGGACAGTGAGGAGGCCCCGCCCCACTCCTGATGTCACACATCCCCCCCTCCCTTTGTCTCAGATTAGAACAAATACATCGCTCCTGCAAGTGAACTATGTCACCTAGCGGGATGACAGAAGTCACAAAATCAGCCAGAATGTTCAAGCAAAATCTACAGAAAAACCCAATCTAAATCCGTGAAGCACTTCTATCGTTTTGAATTGTGATTAAGGCCCGGTGACGGATACCATGAGGACCGTTCCTGAGTCTGCGGGCCTTCATCTTTTGCACTCTTCACTCCGTCTTCTCCTGTTCATTCTCCACGATTGAGCAGCAGATAGAACTCAATTACAAAATGTCCCTCGCTTTTTCAAATTATATTTGTAATTGTCGTGTCACAAGAATCATTTGAAATGAATGAATTATTTTTTTACCTCCACCGACCTTCTGAAGAGGCCCCAGTGCTGGCAGTGACTCATTGCTTTTATTTAAACGCCTCACGAATGTTATTCTTCAAAACAAAGTAAATCGTGGCCATCGTGATTCAGGGATTTCTTTTCAGTCCGTCTGCAAGGTTTCTGTTTTGCTTCATCTGGAATGGCAATCACCTTGAAACCAGTGACTAACAAAGCTGAAAACCTAACAAAGTCAGGCCACCAGCTGAAATGCCTTGAATTTATCTTTACATTTTTAAACTACAGTAACTTTGAGACAAAAGCTATTTTTATTAGGGAAAAATCACAGGCCTGTCGTGACGAAGCCTCAACCCCAGGCAGCCAGTCCTCAACTACTACTTGCAGGTTTTGGCCTGTTCAGGCCCAAAATGAAGATGTGGCTTTAAAAGTTTCAAAAGTAAAGTCTCAAAATATACAAAAATGTCTTACATGGGCCCTGCGGTGAGCTGGCGCCCAGCCCGGGGTTTGTTTCCTGCCTTGCGCCCTGTGTTGGCTGGCATTGGCTCCAACAGACCCCCGTGACCCTGTAGTTAGGATATAGCGGGTTGGATAATGGATGGCTGTCTTACATGGGAGACGAGGTTAGGAGCAGGCACTGATACAGCATGTTGCGCACCACCTAAGGATCCCAGATTAGGACCCGAGTGACGGGTGGCACCTCAGCACCACACTAGTTCAGATGGAATGGAACCAGTGGGAGGTTTTTTACGGTGGCTGGAGTGCCAATTCTGCCACCAACCCCCAAGTGTTTCCCTGCAGGTTGGAGGGCCGACATGCAGGGCTGGATGCAGATTAACGTCATACTCAGGACAGAGCAATTTCAGGTTCAAGGGCCCAATGATGTAGAGTCCCTTTTGGCGTTTACAGGATTCAAACCGTCAACCTTCTGATCGCCAGTGCAGATCCCTAGCCCGAGAGCCACCACTCCACCCCAACATGGGAGAGAAAACGATAAAACTCTGGCCTGTGAACACAGCCCACTCAGCCCACATAGTCATTTTTACAACTGAGGATTGGTTAATCAAAAAGTGAAAAAAAAAAATAAGAAGGCTAAAAGGAAGTCCAAAGCAAAGAAGTCCCATAACGTATTCCAAAATCAAAAATCCAAATATAAGGGGGGACCAAAAAATTTCCAGAATCGGTCAATAGCACGGAACTGCAGTTCTCCAAAATGCCACTAGGTGTCGGATGCCTACAGTCTGGTTAATCAGTCCACCAAGTGGTATCATGCCGAGCTGGTCGAGTGCGCGTTTCTGGCGTTTATTCCACAAATGTGCACCTGATTTGGGTGATTTTTTTTTTTCTCCAAGCCATCTTGGCAGATTTTCACGAGACAACGACGATCACATTTTTTTGAGAGGAGGAGATACAGCGCATCGCCGCACCCACCACATGACAAACCAACTGAGGACCCCAGGTTAGGACCCGAGTGCAGCCATGCAACAGGTGACACCTCAACACCACGCTAGTTCAGAAGGAAATGGAACCAGTGTGAGGTTTTTAATGGTGGCTGGAGTGCCAATTCTGCCACCAACCCCCAGATGTAATTATTTAAAAATATATTAACAGAAATATGTTGTCCATGAGATTGGTCGCACCTTGGCTTCCATTCTGTTAGAAATATTCTTATGTCCGTTCTATACGAAAGCATGAGATTAAAACATTTTTCTCGCCCAACACTGCAGACAGCATGGGGCAGGTCAGTCAGTCATTTTCTAATCCGCTTAGTCTTGAACAGGGTTGCAGGATTCTGCTGTTGCGTATCACAGCTTGCATTGGGCACAAAGCAGGCACAAACCCTGGACAGGGCACCAATCCATCACAGGACGAATACACACAAACAGACACACGAGAGCCAGTTCAGGATCACCAACTCACCTAACCTGCATGTCTTGACCCTCTTAGTCTTGAACAGGGATTCAGGGGTCTGCTGGAGCGTATCCCAGCTTGCATTGGGTGCAAAGTAGGAACAAACTCTGGACAGTCCATCACAGGACGAACACACACATACACGAGGGCCAATTTAGGATCACCAACTCACCTAACCTGCATGTCTTTGGACTGTGACCACTGTGACCATGCAGACACAAGGACAACATGCACACTCCACACAGATGTGAACCCTGGTCTCCTTGCTGTGAGGCAGCGCTTCTAGCACTGCGCCACCATGCCGCCCACATGGAGTAGGTAACATATAAAGAGCATCAAGTTTGGGTGGAGTTTTCCTTTAAGGAGACTAATCTTTCTTTGTGTTGTCCCCATTATTTATTGATATTTTACATCAGATGACCAGCTTGTCACATGTCCATCACAATTATCACATAAAGACAAAAATGAGTGCTCAAAAACACAGCACGTGCAGAGTGCTTTCATAACAGTGCATTCTGCTCCTTTGAGCAGTTTATGAAACCCACATACGCCATTTTAAATGAAAAGAAGTGACAGAGCCGCCAAGGGAGTGTCTGCGAAATCTGAGATAAGGATGACACAGCTTGTCCAAAGACAAGAAGACGACTCTTGTGAGGAGGTCCCATGTTACTTCTGGTGCTGTCCCGGAAGTCCCACCTTCTCTGTCCCACCGTCTTTTTCAGGAAACGTCAGGCTGAAAGTCGTGTCTACATGAGGCCGATCTCGCTACTCCCGAAAAGAGAACTGGGATACCTGAACATCTGAACATCCCAATATTTTTGTTTCCTTTTTTTGCAGAATTTTCATTTGCCTCAACTAAATGGGGCTACCTTGGTGGTCCCCATCCCAACAACTTGTTCCTCTCTCCTTCATTACATAGGATAAAATCTTGAACGTGTGCCACTTTCAGAGTATGAGCACTTACCAACGTTCGTCCAGGATGAAGTGCCATTAAAAAAGGGTAAGTGTAATCACCAACATGCCCACCACGAGTTAAGGCGTTTCAAAGTTGTTCACAAGTCTGTCGGATGCAAACACGTGCAACTGATTTAACAGCACAGGGAGTAGGCAGTCAAGGACAGCAAGAGCCTCCCAGGAGCACCTGAGCCCCCTGTGAACAGAGAAAAGTACAAACAAATTCATAAAAAAAGCACATCTATGCAGGGAATATCCCACTCATGCACAATGTAATCTTCCTTTACACAGTCTATAGACATTTAAAGCAATTTTCTTAGAAGCCTTATTCATAAATATAAATTTACTAGGGGGCTCTGCCCCCTGCTCGCTTCGCTTGCCAACCCCCGGGTTTGGTTAACCGGATATACAATTTCAAGAGATTGTTATTTTCATGGGAATTGTTCCATATGCATTATTTTCACTTTTACTTTAAAACTTCAGTAAAAACAATATTTGGAATTAACTTTTCTTCAAGATCGCATTGAATTTCGATTCCATGTTTGGATTTCATCGTGACAACGCAACGTATAACTGCCTGTGAGTGAATATCGTTTATCTCTAATAAATTACCCGACTTTTTCAAATGTTTGTCCCTGCTCTTTCTTCTTCGCTTAGTCGCTGACGTGTCATCTAGAACGTATAAAATTATTGTACTGATAAAATTTATAAGAGCTGAGAGCGCAGGAAGTTTGTCTGACAAAAGCATCCACACGACTGAGAGGTGAGATGACTGTAGTCATCCCATAAGTAGGGAGTAACTTGAAAGAATCTCGTGTTAAAAGTCTCTGTCTCACGGGACTTCATTCCAAAAAGCCTTTCAAAAAGTCACGTCTCGTCCCAAGATTTTTTTATTATAATAGTGAGAAAGTTATTCTCCAGCCCCAAGCCTGGCCACCACAATGCCGTATAATGACTCTCAGTTTCAGCCAAAGCCCTTGCAGGGTTTTTCAAATGAGTGAGTGAGAATACAAGTGTCAACGTCATGGAATACGAGCAATTCAGCTTGTGTTCAGCTTCAACCGAAAACCACCAAAAGTAGATTTAGAAAACGTATTATCATTTTCACATTATAGTGGGTAAAAGTAATAATGGCTTGGTGCTCCTCAGAGCTGTCATCGTGCCTCGACCCCTCATGAGGACCCGTCTTGTAACGGGATTTTGGTCCAAATGACTCTCTGAATTAGCCAAGTTGGGGTTGATTGTATTTATAACCAGCTGAGTTACCCGTTTATGATAAGATTACAACTTGAAAACTGTACAAGAATAAACAGCATTTGATTTACTTTCTAGAATAAATACATCTGTATTCCACTTTATAATGTACATTGATATTATATTTATGGACACAAGTAAATTACTTTGAAATAATAAATATTCTGCTATTGAAATAAAATTTACCCAACGTGAATAAACATCAGAGATTGGCGTGAGGAACCTCTTCAGAATTGTCCGATGTGAAGAGTGGTGACCAGCAAGGGTCAGTGTTAGGGCTGCTGCTGCTATTGCTAATTAATAAAAAATGATTTAGATAGGAATGTAAAGAACAAGCTGGTGAAGTTTGCAGATGATACCAAGATGGGTGGATTGGCAGATAATTTGGAATCCTTTATATCATCACAGAAGGACTTGGACAGCAGACAGGCTTGGGTAGATTTGTGGACCATGAAACTTAATGTCAGTAAATGAAAAGAATTACGCAAAGGAAGTAAAAATGTGAGGTTTGAATACACAATGGGTGGTCTGAAAAGCGAGAGTCCACCTCATGAGAAGGATTTAGGAGTCACAGTGGACTCTAAGTTATCGACTTCCTGACAGTGTTCAGAAGCCATTAAGAAGGCTGACAGGTTATATAGCGCCATGACATGTGGAGTACAAGTCACAGGAGGTTCTGCTCAAGCTTTATAACATACTGGTGAGGCCTTATCTGGAGTCCTGTGTGCAGTTTTGGTCTCTAGGGTATCTAAAGGACATAGCAGCACTAGAGAAGGTCCACAGAGGAGCGACTAGGCTGAGTCCAGGGCTACAGGGGATGAGTTATGAGGAAATATTAAAAGAGCTGAGCCTTTACAGTTTAAATAAAGGAGATTAAGAGAAGGCCTGATTGAAGTGTTTAAAATGACGAAGGGAATGAGTCCAGTGGATCGAGATGGTGACTTTAAAATGAGTTCATCAAGAACACGGGGACACAGCTGGAGACTTGTTAAGGGAGTTTCGTACAAACATTAGGACATTTTTCATTACAAAAAGAACAATAGACATGAAATTTGAGAAAATAATGTGCTGCAGAGCAAGATTTCTCAAAGAAGTCACTATATACAGTGACTGGGACCAAGATGAGTATACATGCTGAACCAAATTTCACGTAACTCACTTGGGTTGTTCTCGATGTGATGCCCAGACAGCCATTATTTATACGCAAGATGTATGTTAGTTTTCGGGAATATTGTATTTTTGATTTGAATTATGTTTTACTTGCTGCGCTGTGGTTTTAATGCGGAATACATTTTAAAAAGAAAGCTGTCACAGTTTAGAGAAAAACACAGCATTACTTGGTGGACACGTAGAGGAGCAGGGCTGCTGGTTCAAACTCCATGTCTGACTGTCACTTCACCTGCCAGCGTTCGAATTGTAGAGATGGAGAGACACTAGCACAGCACTCTGCACGCTTTACATAAAGATAGCAACTACAGTAGATGCAAGGATAATACATTTCTATTTTTAAAGTAAAAATGCAGAGAATTTCAAAATAAATGTGCATCAGACCGACAATGCTAAAAAACGTCAAGACTACAATTGGTACGGAAGCTGAGACAGAACATGCAATATTGTTAGTTTGTTTTCGTGATATAGTGGAATAATTTCTTTAAGATCTTGAAAAAACAAGAGCTCCATATGTGCAAAGCATACAATTGTTCATCAAGCAGATCTCTCTCATTTAAAATTGTCCAAAATGTTTCCAGGATGAGATCCAGCCTGTGAACATTGCAATCGAGCTCCAGCCTCACTGGGCCACATGTTTTGGGAGGCGTGTACCAAATTAACATCATTCTGGACCAAAATTTTGAAATGCCTCTCAGACAGCCTGGATGTCACAATCCCTCCTAATCCACTAACAGCTGTGTTTGGTGGGCTCACAGAGGGGCTTAAAGTGGAGAAGGACAAACAGACTGTGATTGCCTTTACTACACTATTGGCACGTAGACCTCTCTTGCTCAACTGGAAGAATCCTAACTCTCCTGTTCTCAGTCAGCGGGTAACTGATGTTATATATTATTTGAAACTGGAAAAAATCAAATTCTCACTTAGAGGATCTGTGCAGAACTTTTTCAAAACCTGGCAGGATCTGATCATTGACATTTTAGAATAAGCTTTTAAAGCACTGAGAAAGCAGATTCTCTCCCCTTTTCTTTTTCTTCTCCATTTATCTTTATTCACTTATTCATTCATCTATCTACTTATTTTTACTAGCTTTTAAGTTTTACTCTGCCGGCCATGCTCTCTTGCTCTCATGCTCTCAAACGTAAGCCTATTGGCATCTTGCGATTTTGCTAGAGGGACGTTCACGTTGGTTGACTTGCTGCACGTCTGCTTTGCGTTGCTTTGTGTCAGGTTGCAATGACTGGCAGCACCGAGATCCGATCGGATTGTTTTTGGGCAAACCCCCAACCACTGTAACAACTTTAGACTGTTAGTGAAGTTTGCCCACTTGCAGATGAAATGGCGTCAGGAGCCAGGGATGAATCCATTTACTCCGACGTCAAAGGGTGTGAGTTTACCACAGCTGTCTATGTGCCAAATGTAATTTGGTCTCCTTCTACAGCGTCTCCTGCACCTTCTGTGCAGAATGCCCTCTGGATCCAAACGTGATTGTAATTCATACGCGAGCTCTCTAGTGACCCTCAGTCCAGTCATCATATGAGATCCAATAATCTAAATATTAGGCCTTAATGATCATCTTTGAGAAACATTTTGTTATGTCGAGATCTCAGTTATCTTCACTACAGTGCACATCCTCTCTCGGCTTCAGGTAACATGAACTAACAGTGCATGTCAATGACATTTTATTGGGATTCACAATTTTCATACCTGTTGTCCATTATAAGCAAACCCTGTTGGGCTAAACTCTGAATCTCCTGAGACTGCATGAAAATGTCCTGGAGACCCCAACTTGCACAACATTTCTTCCAGTGCTAAGCAAACAGACATAAAACATACATTACTGTCGAGGCCAATCAATCCATTAGTCACATCAGAAAAAGGGCAGGAAACAACCTTGGATGAAGTGCCTGTCCAGGTCAGTGCCCACATACACACACTTGGAGCCAAATCAGAATTGGTAGTTAATAAAGTCTGCACGTCTTTGTGGGGTGGGAAGAAAAAACCACAGACACAGACATGGAGAGAGAGAAATGAGCAAACCCCACACAGGGCAACGCACAAGACTGGCAGGATGAGACAATGTGCCAACATACTACTCTATATAACTGTCTGAATAATTGTGAGTGATAAGTTTGGACCAGGAGATGAAAAATGTGATCAAAAGGCAGGCAGAGGTCAAAACCGTAAAGACAAGGAGATTGAGATACAAAAGCCAAAACAAAGGATCAAAAGGAGTTCATAATATCTGGCAATATGGCCTACCTGTACTGAAACTAATTCCAAACAGAGGGCACCTGGGATGCGAACCCTAGTCTCTTAAGGGCTCGTTTATACTTCACGCTCAGAACACGGACACGCACGCATCATGGCTGCCACGCGTTCCCAGCGTTCATTTGACGCGTCCTCTGAGCAGGTCCACAGAAATTAACGTAACACGTGCGTGAGTCTCAGTACCAGCTCATGTAACCTCTGTGTGTGTGTGCTATACCACCAATTATGTTGTCTGTTAGGTTTTTTCTCAGAATTTACTGTCTTAATCTTTTTTATTTATTTATCTGGTTTGTACAATGCTATATATTGTATACAGTGCCGTTCTATCTTAAAAACTGTGAAGTGCCTTGAGCATGGGAAAGGCGCTATATAAATAAAATGTATTATTATTATTATTATCAGCAGAAAGTCAGGGGCGCAGTGTGATAAAAGTCGGAACGTGACGTCAGGGTCTCTGTTTACTATCTACATGTGACAGAAAGCCGCTATGCAGATCCTACGGGATCGATGTGCGCGCTTCGATGTTTGATGAATGGTTCGATGTGGTGAAGCAAAATAACGACATACAGATGCATTCGTGGTGCTTTTATATACAAGCGTCGCATATTCCCGATCATAATGACACGATACGTTTTAAAAGTCTCACATACCGTCTTCTGTGCCATCTTTTTTTTTTCTGGGACTTGCTCCTGACCTGACAGCAGCGGCAAACAGCAATAGATCAGCACACAGAACACATTATATTTATGATATTCCAGCTCTCTGCACATTTAGAATTAGATTTATACTTGATATCACATGCACTACAGTATGTATGTTACATTTTACAGATAAATCGTTAATTTCGTTTAAATAATCAACACTGTTAATAATTACACACATGATGGGGGTGACACGGTGGCGGAGCGTTAGCGCTGCTGTCTCGCAGGGAGTCACGTCGCTGGTATTCCCTGCCTGGAGTTTGCATGTTTTCCTGCTGGGTTTCCACAGTGGGCTCCGGTTTCCTTCCAAAGTTATGCAGATTCGCTGACACTAAAATGACGCTAGTGTGTGTGTGTGTGCTTGTATTCACCTTGCGATGAGCTGATGCCCCCTCTAGGGATTGTTTCTGCCTTGTGCCCAATGCTTGCTTGAATGGACATATCCCTGGATTGATGGATTTAATCATTAAACATCCTTTTCAGGGATATTGCGGTACGGTGTCATCAGAATTTAATGGCTGTTCCAGGCAATTCACAACACAGCGAAGCCGAACCTGTTCTCAGCATGATGATATCTCACACTGCCACCTGGTGGATTCCTCCAGATTTACGTAAAGTACGTGCGCGAGTATAAACAGTAAAACACTTGCGTAGCAGGAGCGTCCGCTGCAGCACGTGTCTCGTCGCGTGAAGTATAAACCCGGCCTTACTGTGAGGCAGCAGCACTACCACTGCACCACTCTTCTGCCCCCTATATTCTCATCTAAAAATCCATCCATCCATCCATTTTCCAACCCGCTGAATCCGAACACAGGGTCACGGGGGTCTGCTGGAGCCAATCCCAGCCAACACAGGGCACAAGGCAGGAACCAATTCTGGGCAGGGTGCCAACCCACCGCAGGACACACACAAACACACCAAGCACACACTAGAGCCAATTTAGAATCACCAATCCACCTAACCTGCATGTCTTTGGACTGTGGAAGGAAACCCACACAGACACAAAGAGAACATGCAAAGTCCACGCAGGGAGGACCCGGGAAGCGAACCTGGGTCTCCTAACTGCGAGGCAGCAGCGCTACCACTGTGCCACCGTGCCACCCTCATCTAAAAATAAAATATATTTTCCATATAAATAAAACGTAGCTAGACAAACTGTCTGATCAAGGTGGAAACGTCACCTCTGTCAGCACAGACACACCATGTGTGCACAAGCGCACGGGGAAAGCTGCACTGCCAACCCAAACAAAATGATCACAGGATAATTATGGATCTACCCTCATGCACTACATGTCCATATGGCTTTTGCTGTGTTTGATGTTCCCAGCAGCACATTTTATAGGAACATCCCACAAATTGACAATAATTTAAATTAATGATGCTATGAAGCATAAGACTTCTTGCCCAAATTTGGTGTACTGTATATTAAATGGTATTAAGAGTTAGAGAGAGGAAAAAGCAACAAGAGAATTACCTCATGGGTGATTCCTTGAGTCATTCTCATGCCCATTGCCAAGGCTTCCTCTAGACTTAAGAGTCCATATTAAAAAATAAAAAATAAATAAGAGAAAGCATTAGAAGCACAATCAGCCATCTCAATCAAACATAAACTATAAACACATCCCGAGGTGGTCACGTTTATCGTGTGTTAGGAGAGCCTACCATAACATCTTAAAGCTCAGCCAAGGTCATTTACCAGGATATTACACTCCAGCTATTGATTGTAAAGTCAACAGTCATTAGATTTAGCTCAGGATCCACACAAAAAAAAATGATGGTCCATTTAATTAAGGACAGGGTACAGCATTTACTCTGCAAAATCAAATATTGTAAAGCTTAGATAGACTGCAGTTTCAATTTTAATCATCACTCAGAATTGGAGGCACAGGTCCTCCTAATGTGGTAATTGAAGACGTGCTGTACGCTGCATTTCAGGACATAAATTAGAATTTGTTATTTTAAAGAGCACAAATCATAAGACAAAACGGCAGCCAGTGGCTGTTTAACGTAAGGCTTAACAATGAAGTACACAGTGAAGCCAAAAGGCAACAGATTTAATTACAGCAAAGAACCAATAACTCACACGTCAAGCTGCGTCAGACGGACTCTCTTCCTGGTTCCATGGCCGGAGTTCTTTACCTCCATCATCCACACATCCGGTTCAAGTGTCTGCACACGAGCTTCCCTCTGTGCCCCGTCTTCAGTGCTCGGACGGAACCTTCCATGAGCTCCTAAGACATTAAAAATGAGCTCCAGATATCAGGTAGTGTCAGACACGTGCGATTAGGGCCGGAATAATAGTAATTCCATGCCCGACCAGGGGGCGGCGAGGCGCACTAATTGTCTCTCTCAATCCCTCACAGACCATTCTTGGGAAATCCCGCCCGGTTCCGGCACCACCAATGATGTCACTTTCAGTCCCAGCGTCACCGATGACATCACTTCCTCCACTTGTCTTTAAAAGCTGCCATCTTAAGGCAGCATTTCAATTCTGTTTTGGACTCGAATGAGTAAAGAACTCTTGACCATTGACCTCTCTGCAGCCAGGATATAATATACGGGTGGCTGCCCCAAACCTTTTCATGTCTCATCGTGCTTTTTGTGACAGTAGGTAACGTTAACAGACATGTGCTAAAGTCAATCGTCTTTAACCTGCAATGAATATTCGCCCTTCCACCTTGCGACCACGCTCATTCTAATACGGGGTTGTGAGCTGCTGCTGAGCATTAGGCAGCAGCCTGAAAAGTACGCAAGTCACAAACCCAATGTACCCCTCATGCAGAACATCCCTAACGACTTTTACAGCAGCTAACAGAAAACAACACTAATTAACAAATAAGAAATGAAAAACAAAGAAACTTCATCACCTGGTCCAATTCCAATGTACTGCCTGCCTCTCCAATACATCAGGTTATGGTTACTGACAGCATCCTAGGAGACAAAAATGAAATCATAAATGACATCCATAATCTCCTTCCATCTTCCCCTCTCTGCCTCTCTCACTAGAGGCTTTTTGATGATCATTTTCTTTACTGGTCAGAAAATCCACACAAAGAGTTTGGAAAGAGTTAAAAGGCTTCTACAAAACTAACTGAGATAGCCAGCCAAGAAGAAGAAGAAGAAGAAGAAGAAGCAAGCATGACAGACAATTCTCTTCATTCCAGAGTGTAATAGTTTGAGATTTTTCCGACCACTCAGGATCATTTTTCTGACTCTGGAGATGCGTATGAGCATTTTAATGGGAACGTAACTGTTGGTTTAAGGCCATGTCACATTATGTATGACATTATGACGTTATTCCAGCCATTTTCAGTCGAAGCCTTCACTTACCTAATCTTAGCGAGTCGGCAGTTGGGGGCGCGTTCCTGTGTAGGGCAGACACGTGGCCAGACATACCCTACAACCCACTCCCACTGGCCTGTGACCCGCTCCGATAAAATGTTTTTATCTTTAGATCGTAGGGGTGGGCTCTGTGTGCATGAGAGCTGACAGCCAATGAATGCTCATCCAGAGGTACACTTCATATAATGCAGCAAATAGGAATAAGGAAAGCAGGCGTTTTTTGGAATTCACAAACAGGACAGAAGCTCGTCTGTCTGATGTCTCGTGTTTTACGTACCAGAAGGGAATAAAAAGAGAAGTCAAGTCTCCAGCTGAAACCTTTGTACCTATTAACCCTTTACACAGCAACAGCTCTGTCAGGCAGCACGTCACAAAAAGGGGGCTGTGTTAGAAGACTGGCACACAGTCAGGGAATCTGACATGCCCACTGATTTTCAGTCGCATAAACTGACACGACCGAGTGACAAGATCAGCGATGGCAGTCGGCAAGTCTGACATATGCCACGACTTGAGGTCCCATAGTGTGACATCGGCTTTAGGGAGGCATTTTAGTTTGCCAATGTTTTCAGCATCCGGATACTTTGAATTAATGGCTCAAATCATCATCGCTTTGTATTCATACTGTCATATCAAGTGAGGAGTGAAATGGACAAAGAGTTTACTGAAAGTGGCACTAAAGTCCATTTTGCAGGCAATCTTGCAATTGCAAAATACAAGACTCACTTAAACATTTCTTGGAGTAGAAAACAAGAAGGGCAGCACGGTGGCATGGTGGGTAGCGCTGCTACCTCGCAGTAAGGAGACCTGGGTTCGCTTCCCGGGTCCTCCCTGCGTGGAGTTTGCGTGTTCTCCCTGTGTCTGCGTGGGTTTCCTCGCACAGTCCAAAGACATGCTGATTAGTTGCACTGGCACCTAAATTGTCCCTAGTGTGTGCTTGGTGTGTGTGCCCTGTGGTGGGGTGGTGCCCTGTCCAGAGTTTGTTTCCTGCCTTGCACCCTGTGTTGGCTGGGCTTGGCTCCAGCAGACCCCCGTGACCCTGCAGTTAGGATATAGTGGTTTGGGAAATGAGTGACTGACTGAAAACAAGAAATATCATTCACACTTTTGTGTTCTTATGCAAAGCTGTGTATGGCATGTACTCTGTAGCATACTTGTCAAATTAATTCTATTTATGTCCCTCATTCACGTCAATTTATATGAAATATCTACTTATGTAATTCATTCCGCAGTTTCATATCTTCTGTTTGAGTAAATGCTCTCAATAAAATGACTGTCTAGTTTCCAAAGATTTATTTGAACACATTTAGCCGACTGGTAAACTCATAAATCGTATAATGTTTACGGGAAAGACCATAAATATTTTCAGCAGAATTTGTTGCTATAATTTTGAAAAATAAACATTTTCTTTCAGCCACTATTATATGACGCCTACTTTGAAATTGATGAGACTGAAGCAACTTCCAAAAACGAAAGGACTGACACGTCTTCTGCACTAAAAATCCAGGACATTTAGTAGATCCTGAAGCAGAGACGCCAGGCATTTTCTCTTCTCAGACCTGATTAATACATGTGCTTATTTGCACTTTGTGTGTAAAGCCCAGGCATTAAATACATGTATGAAATTAAACATATTTATTAAACACACAGGTTTATACAGAGTTGAATGGTGATGCCAAGGATGGCACAGTTTCTTTGTAAAGCCCGAAAACCATGGCAGTTTTCCGCTGGGGTAATCTTGTGTGCAGAGTTTGAATGCTGTTTCCATGATCAAATGGAGATGTTGGTTTCACCCCAAATCTAAAGACGCTGATCAGTGAATGTAAATGAGCCCACTGTCAGTAAGCGCTATGGCAGCCCTGTGCTCCTTCTGGGCTTGTTTTCAGCCTTGTGCCCTATTAATAAGCTCAGAAGTGCTGCCAGAAGAGGAGACGGGTGCACCTGGACCACTTCCGGGTGTACAACAAAGGAGGGCTGCCTCACTCCGTTCGAGAAGCCAGAGTCGGGAAGTGGAGGACAACGCTTGCGTGGAGAGGAGTGGAGGCGGCACAGGAGAAAGAAAGAAAGAAAGAAAGAAAGAAAGAAAGAAAGAAAGCGAGAGAGAGAGAGACTGAGCAATAGTGTTTTGCTTATAAACTGTGTACTGTGCTCTGAAGTGGGGAGCGGGAAATAGAGCTGCCCCATGAAGAAATAAAAAGAGTGTTATTTTGCACTTGTGTGTCTCTGAGCCTGTCTGTGTTCTTCGGCTTTGGGGAGCTGTACGTCCCCGTGGCTTTCCACTACAT
>JANRMT010062846.1:4746278-4760855 GCA_026402145.1 Polypterus bichir lapradei | reverse complement strand
GTGAGTTTCTCTCTCCTCAGAGGTTTCGTTTTGCCGATGTGCTCACCTCGCTTGTGTATCAGCGGCTAAGCGAGGTTCTCTCTCCTCAGAGGTTTCGTTTTGCCGATGTGCTCACCTCGCTTGTGTATCAGCGGCTAAGCAAGGTTCTCTCTCCTCAGAGGTTTCGTTTTGCCGATGTGCTGGTCTCCCTTGTGTATCAGCAGCTAAGCGAGGTTCTCTCCTCAGAGGTTTCGTTTTGCCGATGTGCTCACCCCGCTTGCATATCAGCGGCTAAGCGAGGTTCTCTCTCCTCAGAGGTTTCGTTTTGCCGATGTGCTCGCCCCCCTTGTATATCAGCGGCTAAGCGAGGTTCTCTCTCCTCAAAGGTTTTGTTTTGCCGATGTGCTGGTCTCGCTTGTGTATCAGCGGCTAAGCGAGGTTCTCTCTCCTCAGAGGTTTCGTTTTGCCGATGTGCTCGCCTCGCTTGTGTATCAGCGGCTAAGCGAGGTTCTCTCTCCTCAGAGGTTTCGTTTTGCCGATGTGCTCGTCCCCCTTGTGTATCAGCGGCTAAGCGAGGTTCTCTCTCCTCAGAGGTTTCGTTTTACCGATGTGCTCGCCTCGCTTGTGTATCAGCGGCTAAGCAAGGTTCTCTCTCCTCAGAGGTTTCGTTTTGCCGATGTGCTCGCACCCCTTGTGTATCAGCGGCTAAGCGAGGTTCTTTCTTCTCAGAGGTTTCGTTTTGCCGATGTGCTTGCTCCCCTTGTGTATCAGCGGCTAAGCGAGTTTGTCTTTCCTCAGAGGTTTAACTTTGGCGACGGAGTCACTTTCTTTCAGCTTCAAGCTGCAGCCTCACACTTCTTTCTCCTTCCGACTCGTTACCTCAGGGCCGCCTTTCCAGCTCTTTGAGCTTCGCACTGTAGCCTCGCACTTCCAGGCCGGACAGACAGACACACACACTTCCACACGTAGAAGTTTATATAGAAGATTACAGCAAACATAAATATTGTTAAAATTTAAATAATAAGGGTCTTGTGTTTTCCTAAGCACCCACTGAGACCTCGGAAGGAGGCTAGAATGACACAAGTTTGGTTTCCAAGCCCGTCCTCAAGTCACCCTATTCTACATCACACTATGTAGTTCCTCAGACACCCATAGGTATTCCTCAAAGCACTAACATAATTTTGAATTTGTTTACCCTGGGTGCCCCATTCTTTTAAGTTGTCAGCACTCCAATTGTAGAAATGTGTAAATATTTACTCTAACCTGACCTGTTTCGCTTGCCACTTTGTCTTAAAGCGTCAGCTAGATAAATAAATGTCATCTAGTAACAGATTCATGGAAAAAAACATTCAAAAGTTTGCTCAGAATTCCTAAGTTATGGATATGAGTTCCCTTTAGTAATATTTTAGGAGGGGCCGAATCTCACCTGAATGCCGAGAGAAAAACGGTTTACTCCTGCAGATCGAAACTCAGCCAGTTTTGAAGCTCCGGCAGATGTAGGATTCACCTCCAGCGTCACCTCCGTATCATCCGGCAGCTGAGCACATTTGCTAAACGTTTCCAAAAGCTTAGCTATGGTGGCGGGCTTAGCCAGGCTTGGTGTGCCACCTCCAAAGTACACAGATGAGATCCTGAGTCGAACACAGGAGAGAACAAATGAGCTCCTACGACATTCACATCCATTCATGTTATGTGCAGTTAAAAGGTTACATTAAAAAGAGACATTGTAGCAATGTTTGACACATTTTCAGCATACAAGTGGATATCAGACAAGTGGACTATGTGACGTGAGTAACGTGAGGTTTCTTTTTTACATGGACGTTGTACAGCACTGGTTCTATTATATCATATAATATTTTTTGTTGATTCAAGGTGTTGCTCTCCCATCACATGACAAACCACCTCAGGATCCCAGATTTGGACTCGAGTGCAGCCATGCAACAGGTGACACCTCAGCATCACGCTAGTTCAGTTGGAATGGAACCAGTCTGAGATTTATTATGGTGGCTGGAGTGCCAATTCTACCACCAACCCCCAGGTTTTTCCCTGCATGGATGCAGATTAACGTCATACCCAGGACGGAGCAATTGCAGGTTAAGGGCCTTGCTCAAGGGCCCACCAAAGTAAAGAGTCACTTTTGGCGTTTACAGGATTCAAACCGGCAACCTTCCGATTGCCAGTGCAGATCCCTACCCTCAGAGCCACCACTCCATGAAAACAAGAGATTAAAAATTTTTCTCAGCCATCATTACAAACTAAATGCGGTAGGTATCATATAAAAAATGTCATTTTTTTGGTGGAGTATTCGTTTAAACAAACCATAAGACAGAAACTATACTGCAGCTATAATAAATAACTTACCGTATACACTTGCGGATAAGTCGGGACTTGATTTTTACTGTATAGTTTCTGGTATTTTATAATGTCGGTCGTATAAGTCGAATGCTATTGGTCCAAGAGATTATGATATGCCAACGCCCACCTGAGAGAGTAACCACCGAGCACACAGCCTTTTTTTTCTATGTGGGTGCGGCAATGCCCTGTATCAGTGGGCGCTCCTGACCCCCGTCTCTGTCTATTGTGCCTACGTGACCACACGGTAATACCCAAACTATTCCGAAGTTTGCACTGTTTAGTGTTTTTTGTATCTCACACCCTCCTACACCTTTATCGTAAGAGCATCCCTTACCCACGATGGAGCGTTAAATCAGAAGAAAATATGAAGCTGGTTTGAAATTAAAAGTCATTGAATTAGCAAAAGGGTGGCACGGTGGCGCAGTGGTAGCACTGCTGCCTCGCAGTTATGAGACCCGGGTTCGCTTCCTGGGTCCTCCCTACGTGGAGTTTGTATGTTCTCACCGTATCTGCATGGGTTTCCTCCAGGTGCTCCAGCAGACCCCCGTGACCCTGTGGTTTGGATATAGCGGGTTGGATAATGGATGGATGGATGAAGTAGCAAAAGAAATTGGTAACTGCGCTGCTGAAACAAAATTTGATGCGTCTGAGAAACTGATGAGAGATTGGAGAAGACAAGAAGATGTAAAAAAGTAAAAATAAACTTAAGTGTCACAATTTTGAACGGGCGTGTGTATAAGTCGGGTTATGATTTTATGATCGATTTTTTTTTTCGGGTTTCAAGACCCGACTTATACGCGAGTATATACGCCAATACATCCTCACAAGAAATCAACAGCAAATAATAAATCTACTCTAGAAATGTACAAGTCTACTCTAAAAAAAAATAATAATAATAATCTTATACAAAACCTACCACAAAAAAACAAAGGTTACAAAATGCATTCAGTGCTCCAACAGTTTGACTAAGGCCAGATTAGCCCTTCAGTTGAGTGTTTAAAGGCACCTGACCTGTGTGTGGTGCTACCCGCATGTGTCACCTTAGTTCAATTAGTAGGGCACAAGAGATTTAATAAAAGATAAAAATAAAAAAAAAGATAAAAAATAAAAGAAAAGAGCAAACACAGGATAATCAACAACACAGAATAAATGAAAAAAAAAAGATTTACCAAATTACAAACACAAACGGAAAAAGGCAGAATTAACAAAACTGAAACCCAGAATGAGAAACAAACCAAATCCTAACATGTGATTTATAAGTCACTTTGGACAAAATCCTCAGTTAAATAAACAGAAAAAGTCCGAAAGCTTGCACTTTTTTATTTTTAAGTGTACAGAAAATTTAACCTACTAGCTGGAGGGCAAGCCAAACAAAATTTCATCACGAGTGCCAACGTCTGTGCCACCAATACACCATGTAGTGTAAATAAAAATCCCAGATTACAGGAAAATGACGTTGAAATATTAAGACTCTTTTCTATATGGTTCTAACACCTCTACTCACGCCTAAAAAAGGTACCCGTTGGCACTGTGTCACACACGTGGGCATGGGAGGCAGCTAGACCAGGGGTCGCCAACTCCAGTCCTGGAGGTTTTCATTCTAACCTTTTTTTATTGAGTGCCCTGTTTGTGCTGCTAATTAACTTCTTGTGAATTCATCTCTTATATATATTTCTCTTCTGGTTCGTCCAGCTTCCTCTTCAAACCCAGTCCCGCCCACACGGCATTTCTCGATTCCTATTCCTCCTCTTCCAAACCCTTCCCCACACTGCCTGCAGCCTCCCATACACACCCACGGCACTTTTCTCGATTCCTATACCTCCTTCGGACTCCCGTGATCCCCGCTCCTCTCTCATGACCCCATTGGTGTCACGTCACCGCCCGATATCTAGCCTGACCGCGTGACCTTTCACTTCGGCCGTATCTGCGCCTGGGAGTCTTTTCCGTAGCCTGCTACAGGGAGGTACTCTCTCGACCATTGCCATCGGTTTCGCTCCTTGCTATTTTCGTTATACTGTGACGGTTGTTTCCTAAGCCTTTGTTATAAAATGAATGACAGTATCTTCTCTGTCGACGGGTTTTTGTACAAAGTCATCTCTATTCCGGGATGCGGCAACTGCCTGTTCCTGTCAGTGGGTTACTTCTTGACACAAACGTTTGACAAAGGCAATGCACTCTCACTACGACAAAGGGCAGTAGATTTTGTTGCATCACATTGGGACAGATTTGGAGACGTTCTTCCTGTTGTTCTTTCCAACACAAGTCGAGTTATCACAACAAGTCACGAGTACTATCAATACATGGCAACATGTACAGTTTATGGTGGTGAAGCTGAAATTCAAGCTCTTTCCGAGATTAGATCTTTCGACTCATTATCTGTCATCTCCAGCAAAACACCTGTTCACAACTGCGTCTTTCAAGAAGTATTTCTTTCTTCTTGATTTCTGAATTCCTTTCTCACCGTTTTCCGTTACTGTTCTTACACTGCCGTATAGTATGGCGGGTGTCCACTAGTTTTAATTTATTTCTCTTTTAAGATTTGTTCCCCTGAATTTCTTCCATCATTCTTCTGAATTGCTTTATTTCTTTCCTTAAATGGCACACAAAGAGAAAATGAAATGTGAAGTGAGGGAGCCAGGAGAAGACCAACTAAGTCAGGGCCTCAACTCCAACCAGTTGCTTCATTAGGCGCCGAGTCTTGTCGTTAATTAAACCCGTTCTTTAATTCTGTGGCTTGTTACTGCTCTCGTGGTGCATTAGCAGACATTTCTGAAACTGTTGATTTTCTCTTTTCTAAGAGCTCCGTTCAAATGTTTTATTGACCTGAGCAGGCTGACATTCCTGAGACCTTCATCTTTCTTTATTTTCAGATATTGCGTGATGGACACCAGTTGTTTTGGCTCATTTTGTATCTCGTTATTGTTTGGCTGCTAATTAAGGAAAAAGAAACAATTAAGGGGTCAGAGTCTTCAAGAACAAGTCAAATAAAATGAGTTCAAAAGAAGTAAATTAGCACCAAAAACAGGTCGCCCATTAAGAAAAGGGTGAGAATGAAAACCTGCAGCCAGTGGGGCCCTCCAGGACCGGAGCTGGCGGCCGCTGAACTAGACGGACCAAAAGAAGGTAATTCCATGAAAGGCCAGGGAGTGGCAGGTAGAGGTAAACCTTTTTCTCTTTTATTTCTGCAGAACAGACACAGGAAATTCTGCCCAATTCCAAAAACGTCACTTCCTCTTCCGCCCCGATGATGTCACTTTGGCCAACCTGTTTTTAAAAGCCAGTCATCCTCCATTTGTACTCAGTTCTGTTGTTGGACTCAACCTGTACACTTCTGTGTAACATAATCTTCGTCTTTGCAGCTTTATTCAAGTATACGGGTGGCTGCCCCAAACCTCCTGCTTGGTGTCAAGGTCTATTCCTTTCACAAATGTTAAATTATTCCACGCCTTCTAGGGAAAAAGTAGCCCACTTATATATAAACGTCTATGTGTGGAAGTGTGTGTGTGTGTGTGTCTGTCTGTCTGTTCAGCATGGAAGTGAGAGGTGGAGTTGGGGTAATGGCTCAACCTCCGAGGATACACAAACAAGGCCAGCACATCGGCAAAACAAAACCTCTGAAAAAGAGAGACACTCGCTTATCCACTATTACACATCGGCAAAACCGTATCCCTGTTACATTTCCTCACGCGGCTAATAAACAAGTGAGACGAGCATGTCGGCAAAACGAAACCTCTGAAGAAAGACAGTGGTTTATCTGCCATTACACATCGGCAAAACCGTATCCCTGTTACATTCCCTGCCGCGGCTAATACACAAGTGAGGCGAGCACATCGGAAAAACGAATCCTCCTAGGAGAGAGACGCCTAGTAGTTCCTTTCAATTAACCTGACATCTCTACATTTCATTTTTTTTTTTCTGACGATTTCAATCGTTTCTAGGACCCCGGGCTTACACAGCACAGGCCTGCACAGCTAGTGTACAGTATTTATAATTATGGTTACTAAGATAGCTGGTGTTAATGGAAACCATGGCTCACCTTTTAATCTGGCTGAGATGAAGCAAAGTTTCAGACTCCCGCACCAGACACTGCTGCATTAAATCGTGATCCACCGCTGGCTTAACATACTTATTGAAGTTACAATATGTGCAGCGCCTCTGACAGTAGGGCCACTGAAAAAAAACAGCAAACAAAAGGTGAGGGGCAACAAATCGACAAGCACATTGGGCATCACTGGTGGGCAACCCAGCAAACCTCAGTGTGCTGCTCGTGAGACATTTTGTTCCCATGATACAATTTTTAAAGGCATCAGTTTTCAGTGCGATGACAATTCAGTTTAATGAATCATTAAGGTTTTTAATAGCTTGTGAAATGTTTGAGCCGCACAAGACTGTCTTGCAGCCCACACACTAGATAAGGTCGGTCATTACCCATCCAGGCAGTCGTGGAGCGTGATGCATCCCTCCAGCGAGGCTACTCATCCCGGGTCCGTCACAACAGATAATGTCAATCACACGCCAACCAGTGCTCCTTACTGATCTCCTTGTTTCGGTATGAAAGCCCTGGTCCCGATTCCTTTTGTCCTGTTTCTGCCTTACTCTGGAATGATTCATCCAAAATTCCAATCATTTCCTTATCCTAAAGAATAATCTGAATTTCATTTTTGGCAGGGAGGGAGAGACCCCCCCCCCCAAACCCCCCCAAACCCCACCCCCCAGTGCAACGACAACATGAGGAGTTTCTCGGCTTGGGGAGGATTTCACTGATGGCTTTATAATGAATGACACGATAATCACATGATTCGTGGGTGCATACTTATTTGTGATATTTTCGGTTCAGTAAATGGAAAAATACTCACTGCTTAAATTGATATTAATAGAATGAAAACCCCCACAGTACCGGTTTACAGGGTCAGGTGCACAGAGTACAGTGAAATTAAATTAGAAATAGAGGAGCAGGAGTCGGAGTCAGTGTGGTACCATAAATTAGAGTTGAGTCGGAGATGAAGGCCCATCGGCACCCTGTGGAATAGTAAACACCGAGATCATTTCTTTTACATCTCATTTACACAAACTCTTTAAAGCTTCATTAAAGTTTCTTTGTGATTTTGTCATTTTGGCAGGTTTGTGACATTTGCTGTCAGCAGCCATACCACCTGCACTCCAGAACAGGTCATCTAATCAAGTTCGGGCCCTGCCAGTATTTGGAGGGGAGACCATCTAGGAAAAAGCTTGGGTTGCTGCCCTTAAAGAGGTGTTGGTGTGGACATCAGGGGGCACTTACCTGGTGGACCCCAATGCCTGCAGTGCAGTGACGGGGACACTTTGCTGTAAAAATGGCTCCGTCCTTCAGCTGAGACTTAAAACTGAGGTCCTGACTCTCTGTGGTCATTAAAGACCCCTGGGCCTCCTTCATAAAGCGTAGGGAGTACCCTGACGTCCTGGCTAAACTGCCCACCATGGGTCAGTTATTCAAGCCCCCTAACCTTCCCCCCATCTCTAACTCTCTCTCTCTCACCCCTTCACAATATGATAGGTATTATGTGGTGAGCATATAATAATGGCTTCCGTCGCATCAACCAGGTGGGAGCTACACAATGGGGGTGGTCCAAGTGGTTCCCCTCTGTGTATTGTGGCAAGTGGCTGGGGGTGGCACCCAGCCGGGATGCCCGGAAGGACTGGAGGAGGGATTACGCCTCCTCCAGACCACGAGGGGGCGACCGCCCTGGTGGCTTTGGGGACCACTAGAACAGAGCTTAGAAACTCAAAACCCTATAGGAGCCCGTGGTCACCACCAGGGGGCGCCCCAATGCCTGAGGAGCCCTGGCCCCTGCCCCTGGGGGGAAGAAGACCAGGAACACCCGGAGTGCTTCCAGGTGCGCAGCCGGTACTTCTGCCACACTGGGGAGTGCCAGCGGAAGATTATCGGGAGGCACCTGAAGCACATCCGGGTGGGGATAAAAGGGGCCGCCTCCCTCCAGTCATTGGCTGGAGTCAGGAGGAAGCAAGACGGAGCTCGGGAGGAGAGGAGAGGAGTGGAGAGGAGTGGAGAGGAGTGGAGGCGGACCAGAGAAAGACAGGCATTGTGAGGCCTGAAATTTGGGGGAGTTTTGGGGAGGGGGGGGGGGGTTGTGTGTGCCCTGTAAATATTGTATAGAATGATTAAACATGTGCTGGTTGGTGAACCATCGGTGCCCGCCTGTCTGTGTCCAGGCCACTTACCACACTATGTAAAGAGATTTGAGTAGTGAGAAAAGCGCTATATACACTAAATATAACTTATTATTATTATTGTTACTACTGTAATGAAACTTTACTTCACATCAATACATGCAGGAAGCGTTATCCTCTTAAAAACACTGACTGAAAAGTAACATTTAATAAACAAATCAAATGAACGACCATTTCAAGTCTCACGCACTACTGACATTTTAATACTACTAATCTCTTCTTCTTTTATATTTGTCACCATACAGTATTAAGGGCCGTCTTTGTGAAATGCAACTTCTCATTCGAAAATCATCCGAGCTTATTTAGAAATGGTGATTATTGTGTTGTTTTCTCATTACAAGATACGTCAGATATTTGCAATGGCAGGCAACGGGAGAGCCGGCACTAATGCGCTCGTCGAATCGAAGGCTCAAGGACAGTCGCGCCGGTGCCATTCAGACTGGCAGTGACTCTTGAAAAACCCGACAAGTATTGGTTTTACAAATATATTTATTTGTAAATCAAGTATACTGTTTTTGGCAAACCCAAATAACTGTGCATATTGCATTATTTTCATATCTCTCATTAACATATCCAATTTAGTGTTTGCCAGTTCATTTTTAGTAATCAAGTATATCGTTTTTGGCAGCCTGTGTGTCATCAACAGATCGCATCGTTACAACAGTCCACCTTGTGCTTCGAAACACACTCAAGTCTGGCTAATGTGGACGTCCTGAAGTCCTGACCAGTAAATCTGAACACACTGAGGGGCATCGCCACAGAATAACTGCGGGTACTGAACGTGCGGAATTTGACTTTTTACCCGCTTCAGCGATTGCTGGCACCGCTTGTGTCGAGCTTCCATGTTGTGCCTGTGTATCCGTAGATGTGCAGATTAGCTTAACTGGAAACTCTAAACCAGGGGTTCTTAATCTGAGGTCCGTGGACCCCTAGAGCAGCGTTTCCCAAACTCAGTCCTGGGGGGCTGCAGTGGCTGCAGGGTTTTTGTTTTTAATTGGACTCCTGGGCTAATTAAGTGATGTGTCGTTTCCCAAGTTCTGTGTTTTGGGTACAAGACAGAAATTAGAAAACTAAGTTTGGTAAAAAAAAATTATATATATATATATATATACAAGGGGTCCTCAGGTTACGACGTCTCGACATACAACGTTTTGAGTTTACAATGCTCACTCCCATAAAAACTTAAAAAAATTGAGACGTGAGTGTTTCGGCTTATGCCATTTTTTTTTTTTGTTTGTTTGGCACCGCCGTGAGTGGCAGCCTGTCCAGCAGCTCCGTGTGCGACTTTATATTTCTACCTTTTTCTCTATCTCACTGATCATTCCTACCACTTTCTTTTATGTGGACTCGTTTCCTGGACACTTCTTGGGCTTCTTGGACATGTGAATTTCCCCTTGGGGATTAATAAAGTATCGATCTACAGCGTCTGTCTATCTACTTACAGACTATGTGGGCAAACTAGTGTGGTTGCGCGCGGAGGAAGTGTTCCGTTTGTGTGGCTTTGTTTGGCGACTTTTTGGCCCTTATCATGGCTCCTAAAGGAAAGTCCGAGTCTTCAGATGGTAGTGCTTTGAAGAAGAGGAAAGCCATCACGATGGAAGTGAAATTAGACATTGCGAAGAGATCAGAAGGAATAAAGGTAAGGAATTTTTTTACACTCATTTTTTGTCATTTTTTTCTGTTACTGCAGTACAGTGTATTTATGTCCTTTTCCTTTTTCTGTGGCTTAGTTGTGCTTTAGTGTTCTAGATTATGAATTTGCAAATATGTTAGGATAGGTAAGTGACTTAGGGGAGGGTGTGTTTCGACTTACACCAAAATTCAGGTTACATCACTGTCGTAACCCGAGGACCCCCGTATATATATATATATTTTAAAATGTACCAAGAAGTTATATGGGAACTAGACATTAAGCCCGTTACAATAACGGGCGCTAGAACAGCAGTGCATAAACATTAGTAGGGACAGTCTATATTAAATGGCAAGGGACCTTGTATGTGGCTGCAATATGCGTCACTGTCTTGTGTGCCTTTAATTTTCTCTCTCAGTAATACTGGTTTGTATTTCCGTGAAATGCCTGTAATGTTGTCTGACAGTAATACAGTAGAACCTCGGCTCACGGCCATAATTCGTTCCAAAACTCTGGTTGTAACCCGATTTGGTCGTGAACCGAAGTAATTTCCCCCATAGGATTGTATGTAAATAAAATTAATCCTTACCAGACCGTATGAACTGTATGTAAATATATATTATTTTTAAGTTTTTAAGCACAAATATAGTTAATTAAACCATAGAAAGCACGGTGTTATAGTAAACTAAATGTAAAAACATTGAATAACACTGAGAAAACCTTAAACAACCGAGAAAACTAACACTGCAAGAGTTCGCGCTATAGCGCTACCAACCGCTCGCTAAAAACACTTTTTTAATGAGTTTTAAGCACAGGGGAAAAAAATGAACATTTGAAAAAATCCGTAATTTAATAAACCACCAAGAAAAGTAACACTGCAACAATGCACACGCGCGCCTGTGTTTGTCTCTCTCTCCCGGGCCTGCGTGTGTGTGTGTCTGTCTCGCGGGCCTGTGTGTGTGTGTGTGTGTGTGTGTGTGTGTATGTGTCTCTCTCGCATGCACCTGTGTGTGTGTGTGTCTGTCTCGCACGCCTGTGTGTGTGTGTGTGTCTGTCTCGCGGGCATTTGTGTGTGTGTCTCTCTCACATGTGCCTGTGTGTGTGTGTGTCTGTCTCGCACGCCTGTGTGTGTGTGTGTCTGTCTCGCGAGCCTGTGTGTGTGTCTGTCTCTCTCTCGCACGCCTGTGTGTGTGTGTCTGTCTTGCGGGCCTGTGTGTGTGTGTGTGTGTCTCTCTCACACACCTGTGTGCGTGTGTGTCTCTCTCGCACGCCTGTGTGTGTGTGTGTGTGTCTCTCTTGCATGCGCCTGTGTGTGTGTGTGTCTGTCTCGCGGGCCTGTGTGTGTGTGTGTGTCTCTCTCTCGCACGCCTGTGTGTGTGTGTCTGTCTTGCGGGCCTGTGTGTGTGTGTGTGTCTCTCTCACACGCCTGTGTGTGTGTGTGTGTCTCTCTCTGCACACACAGGGAATGCACAAGAAGGGACTGAACACGTGCCGTGTGGCCCTGCGCATGCGCACTTCACCACAAGACACACACGGACCCCTGGACGCACACAGGGGTTTTATTAAAGAGGATAATGTATTTTTTTCTTTTTAACAATATTTTCATCTTGATTTTCATTTTACTTTTCTAATTGCTTAATTAATTCATTATTTTACTAATTAGTGCGTCTGATGCTGAAGTAGATGCCGCCCTTGATTATTCAGTGTTGACCTGCACCACCACCACCTGATCAAAGCACCGTGATGTCCCTACACTGATGGATTAAAGGCCAGACATCCCCGTGACCGTCATCATCAAGTCCTTCCATGTGAACCCTGAATACCATGAGGACTGACTGAGGTCATTTACGTTAGGTAGAATGACTAGAGGGGGCTGGGTGGTCTCATGGCCTCAGACCCCCTGCAGATTTTATTTTTTTTCTCCAGCCGTCTGGAGTTTTTTTTTTGTTTTTTCTGTCCTCCTTGGCCATCGGACCTTACTTTTATTCTATGTTAATTAGTGTTCTCTGATTTTAATTCTTACTTTGTCTTTTATTTCTCTTTTCTTCATCACATAAAGCACTTTGAGCTATGTTATTTGAATGAAAGTGTGCTATAGAAATAAATGTTGTTGTTGTTGTTGTTGTCTGCTCTGCTCATTTTAAATTGTCATTAATAAGGGGAAAAACTGCACAGAGAAAGAGCAAAATATAATGAAATCAACAAAAGAGAGTTAAGCATTTAAATCTATAGCAAAATTATTTCTAAATGTCTTATAAATGTAAAAATCACACTGCTGTGCTTTTGTGAATGTAGAATAAAAGACAAATAAGACCAGCTAATTAAATGAGATCCATGCTATCAGGTGTTGTCACTGATTAGGAATCTGGTTGGAACAAAAACCTGCAGCCACAGGGGGTCCCCAGGACTGAGGGTGGGAAACACTGATATAGATCAGGTGTCCTCAATCCCGGTCCTGGAGGGCCGCAGTGGCTGCTGGTTTTTGTTTCAACCCAATTGCTTAATAAGAAGCCCTTATTGCTCAAGTGACACTCCTGCTTCACTTTAGTGGTCTCGCTTGTTAAGATTTTGACCCCTTATTGCTTATTTTAGTCGTAAACAGCTGTATTCTTGGTTTTTAATTGCTCAAATTAGCTGATTTGGAACAAAAACCTGCAGCCACTGTGGCTCTCCAGGAATGACTTTGCCCACCCCTGCTCTAAACCATCCCTTTTTAAATAAGTGTGTGAGTAAGTAGGCCCTGAGATGGACTGGCACTCTGCAGGGTTGTGTTCTGCCTACAATAAGGCAGCTTTGCACTGTGGGAGACGAGAAGATGAGACGTCAGTGTTACAAAATCTCAAAAGTGGCCTCCAAAGTAGCTCAAAAAGAGTGAATGGCCAATAAACTTCAAACTCCCCAAAACTGCTGTGAAAAGCACCGCATGAGTCGTCAACTACCCTCTTGCACCCAACGTAATCAGAACCTTGTTCATGGGGACACCTCCTCGGTCGGGACGCCTCCTTTCACGCTTGTTCCGGGTACCCTGTGAGGAGTCAGGCTGACACGCCCATAGACACGCCTCTCAAAACTCCTCGCTTTTCTATTTTCACGTCCGGTTTAATCTTCGTCCCGCCCAGCTTTCCACACATTGGTGAATTCACAGCCGTTCCTGTCGTTTAAACCGACGCGGCCGAGCTTTTCCATCGTTCGTCGCGCTTTGACACTTACGTGCACGTACACGGCGGCCGCCGCCGCCTCCTCCTGCTCCTCTTCCTCCGAGCCGCTCTCGAGTTTTCGCCACACGGTCATGAATCTCCTGCAAAGTGAAACAGGCCAGTATCCTGCGGCTCTCCCCTGAGAAAGGGCCATCCTGTCAAGTCGCTGCAGCCGTGACGGGCTCGTGCTTTCCTTCTCCCGCGCCTCTTAGTGCTCGTGTAAGCCACGTGCCGCCTGAGGCGCGGAAGTCGAGGCGCGTGACCGTCGATGTGCGCCTTTTCAGAGCGCGGCCACTGGGCGGCGCGCTCGACCAACTTTGCACACGTTATTCTGATCGTTATTATAAACCTGGATTAGCGTTTGTGGAGCTGCGGGACTGTTCGGCCCTTTGCAGAAGGTCCCCTGCTGATTTAAATGCCATGTGTTGCTGATTCGTGAAAAAAAACAATATTGTGTACGCGAAGCTCAGGAAAAAATGGAATCTAGAGATTGTTAATTACAGGTAACTTGAAAGATGTGACGTACTAGGTTTTTCCATTTATATGCAACTCAAGGTGCTTTCCACAGATTAATCGACAAAAGCAAAGATATACCACATTTACTTGGATTACTATCATTAATTAATACTATGATTTTTGATCATTTCTAATAAATTAAGCATAATAAATACAAAATCAACCAGGTACTGTTAAGCAAAATGTAACCACTAAAGTGCAAAAGAAACCTTCACTGTTATTAGGAAAAAGGTTGACAATAGAACAACCAGATCTAATATATATATATATATATATATATATATATATATACACATTATATTTATCTACATTTTAACTAGACAACCCATTTAGTAAAAATAGTGTGATGTTATTAAAGTTAATGAAACGATACAAAAGTAAATAAAACAGTCCTGTCCAGGTTTCTGTTAATTTAGGATGAAGATGAAGTTCTTGATTCTTGAATGTGAATGTTTGACCAGCTGACACGGAGGAGAGGAAAACAAAAAACTCCTAAAACGTTTTAGAACATTAGAGCATGGCTTGCTGTCACCGGGAGCATCTATCTATCTATCTATCTATCTATCTATCTATCTATCTATCTATCTATCTATCTATCTATCTTATCCTGCCTACTATACCAAGTTCTATCTATCTATCTATCTATCTATCTATCTATCTATCTATCTATCT
>JANRMT010062846.1:4735795-4746268 GCA_026402145.1 Polypterus bichir lapradei | reverse complement strand
TATCTATCTATCTATCTATCTATCTATCTATCTATCTATCTATCTATGATTATTTCCTACCAGAACACAAGAGGGCGCTGTTAACTGTTTTATTTTCCCCTCTCTGCAGACCAGAAGACTGACGGCTTCATTACCTCCGGGTTCCGCCTGCCTGGACCCACTTGTTCCTGCCAGGAGTCCTCATTTCCGAACCCTCCGCCATCTTGCGGCAGTCTATTTGGAGCCGTGCATCTGCATAACGTATTCTTTGCAGTTTTCGACATTTTTATACGTGCATTTTGTTTACATTATATGGGGTTTGCTTTTGGGTGCCCCAACGCTTCATCGTTATTTGTGTTTTGTCTAATAAGGGTCAATAAAATCAGGAGATCACAAAGTATGAGCGTCAAACACAAAACAAAAGACACAATTTGAGAAGGCGTTAATCAACATTTCGTTAGCAAAAGCGTTTCAAAGAGAGATTAAAGAAGGGTCTTGAGCCTACAGTTTGGACGAGGAGGCGAATTTCACGGGGACCTTTCAAGCCGTCGCATCCTGCCAGAGCCCCTAACTACGGGCTCCTTTGGCCTAATGATGGGAGTTCCAAAATGGCCGTAAACATGAAAAGCAAAATGGCAGACAAAAAGGTCCAAAAAAATATACTCAACCACCAAAATGAAGGAAAATTGCCACAAATGGTTGTCATAATTAAATTCAATGAATCCAAAGAAAACCCAAAACAAATGGATCAATTCAGAAAATCTAAGAAAAAGAAATCCTAACAAACGGGAGTTCATCCTTAGATCTTTGTAGGAATTCCTGACCTGAAGAAGCAGGGATCTAATTGAGTTTTTTTTTCTTTTTTACCACAAAGAATCTCCAGAATGTGTTCTTTAAAATCTGATATATTGTTGGCCTTGCTGCAACGCCATTATTGTTTTATTACTGGTGCCGCCATTTGTGTCAGCTTAACCTCATGTATCTCCCAGTCCTTACTATTTCTAATCTCTTCTGTCTCTCCTGAACTCAGAACAAATATGAGAAGCCATCAGAGAATGCTTCATCAAAGCTAAGAATGCTACACGAGAACTGTCCTCAAAAAGGAAGGAGAAACAAGTGGCCCTAAGACAAAAGTCTTCATGGAAGCACCACTTCCACTAAACAAGATGTTGGCAGACAGAGTCACATCTCACTTTCTGATTTTCCTGGGGAGGCTTGCGGTGAAAGCAGGACAAGCAGGTCAGCCCAGACTTCCCAGTCCCCTGCTACAGATTCTGTCTCTTCCTGGGAAATTTCCAGAAGATCCCAAGTCAGGTGAGAGATATAAACTCTGGGTCTGCCACTGCGTCTCCATCCAGTGGCACATGCTCAGAGCAACTCTAGGGGGACTCCAGCTGTGTGCGCAAAGAGCCGACATCCCATTTAGGGTGAGCATAAGTCGGAAGGTATCAGGAGTTTACTAAAATGAACACCATGGCAACATAAAAGGCAACATCTCTCTATTATAAAAGAAAATCTTGAGACGAGACGAGACTATCGCCCAAAGATTTTTTTCAAGTCTCACCCTCCTCTCAACCGTTTCAGGTTCACAGCTCACACCCGCGGTCCTCTCATTCGTGTGAATGCTTTTGTCAGACTCAGTTCCTACACTCTCAGCTCTCATAAATTTTTACATTTTCCTCACTTTAAGTTCCCTATAAAAGAAGAATTATTCTGATCAAATCTTAATGAAGAATTTCCTCCTGAAGGATTAACAACAGAAGAAATGAGTACACAAGCAATCCTAGCACCGAGAAACGAGGAATTCAAACGAATTAACGCGAAAATTGTCGATCGGTTACACAGCAAATCAGTTAAATGCATATCGATAGACTCTGCTGACACAGTTGGTGGTGACGGTGAGGAAGATGAAAACATCAACTTGCGATATCACGAAGAATATCTACAACCTTTAACACCGTCTGGTCTTCCACCAGCCGAATTACTGTTGACAGAAGGATGTATCGTAATGTTATTATGTAATTTATGTCTGAGTGATGGGCTATGCAGTAGGACAAGATTAGTTGTATCCAAAATTGGTCAAACTATTCTGACATGTCAGATTTTAACAGGCGACAAGAAAGGTAATGTAGTCCATCTAAAATGAGACACCAAAGGAGATCTTGATATGCCATTCGTATTAAAACGTTTACAGTTTTCCATTAGAATAGCTTTGGGAAAGATAATTAACAAGTCACAGGGACAAACATTTGAAAAAGTCGGTTTATTTATTAGAGAGAAAGAAACTAAATTCACTCACGGGCAGTTATACGTTGTGTTGTCACGATGAAAGTCCAAACACGGAATCAAAATTCAATGTGATCTTGACGAAAAGTTCATTCAAAAAAGTGCTTTTACTGAAGTTTTACAGTAAAAGTGTAAGTTTAAAAAGTATTTGCGTGTTAATTTCAAAGCCAAACAGAATGAAAACGTATAACGCAACACATACCTCTAACGCAACATGAAACATCATTTTCTTTCAATTTATTACGTTTTACTATTTTTTACTGTGGTTAATTACTCGCTGTAATGTAAAATAGTTAGGCCTATTATGTTTATATAACAATTCCCATGAAAATAACAATCTGTTTAAATTGTATATCCGCTTCCCCATATGCGAGTGGCAGAGCCGTGAAGTGACTAGCGCGTAGCGCCCACCTGGGGGTTGGCGAGTGAAGTGAGCAGGGGGCAGAGCCCCGCAGTTTTCTTAATGTTTAGCACTTTTAGTCCATCACTGTACAAGCTTGAGTAAGCTGTACGTTCAAGATAAAAAAAAATAATCATTAGTAGCAGGCAACACGTGCAGCTGTGGTGTCTTAAATCATCTATCTAAATATAATGCCATGGAACAAAATCAGGACAAAATCTCACCATGCGCTACAATGGAAATCTTCTTCTTCTGCTTTCAGCTGCTCCCATTAGGTGTTGCCACAGCAAATCATCTTCTTCCATATCTTTCTGTCCTCGTCATCTTGCTCTGTCAGCCCCATCATCACCTGCATGTCCTCTCTCACCACATCCATAAACCTTCTCTTAGGCCTTCCTCTTCTCCTCTTCCCTGGCAGCTCTATCCTTAGCACCCTTCTCTCATTATACCCCTCATCTCTCCTCTTCACAGGTCCAAACCAACACAATCTCGCCTCTCTGACTTTGTCTCCCAACCGTCCAACCTGAGCTGACCCTCTAATGTCCTCATTTCTAATCCTGCCCATCCTCGTCACACCCAATGCAAATCTTAACATCTTTCCCTCTGCCACCTCCAGCTCTGTCTCCTGTGCCACCATCTCCTGCCCATATAACATAGCTGGTCTCACTACCGTCCTGTAGACCTTCCCTGTCACTCCTGCTGTCACTAATCACTCCTGACACTCTTCTCCACCCAGTCCACCCTGCCTGCACTCTCTTTTTCACTTCTCTTCCACAATCCCCATTACTCTGTACTGTTGATCTCAAGTATTTAAACTCATCCACCTTCGCCAACTCTACTCCCCTCATCCTCACCATTCCTCTGACCTCCCTCTCATTCACACACATGTATTCTGTCATGGTGGTCCTACTGACCTTCGTTCCCCTCCTCTCTGGAGCACATCTCCACCTCTCCAGGGTCTCCTCAACCTGCTCCCTACTATCGCTACACATCACAATGTCTACAATGTGCTACAATGGAAATAGAAAAGGTGAATGGATTTGTTTAGGTCAGCAAAACTAAACATTAAACGTTGTCCAAATGAATAAAGTGTTCATTTTTATTTTTTTTCTTCGTTGATTGATCTTAAATGTCTTTTCCTTTCTTTTTTTTCCCCTGATGCACCTGGGGGCTTTGATGGTGCCTACTACCCTTGAAAGCTATTTATACGATTCGGGTGGAAGGGGAGCACAATGGCCAGCGGGTTTTGGTTTTCATTTCCTTCTACTGTCACCTGTCCCCTGTCCTCCCCCCCCCCCCCCCCCCAATCATGTAAACCAAACCCAAAGTTTCCTAGGGTTACTACTAGGCCTTATATGACCCCCTAATCCCCTCTTCAGAACTGCAAAGAATCCAAATGCCGCCCCCCCCAAAATAAAAATAACCACAAAATCAAGTACCACATGTGCAAACGGCAGAAAGCGTCCCTTTGATTTCTTGAAATCTGATCAAAAGACGGGCTTTGTTTTACTGGCCTTGGTGAGATTTTTTTCTTTTTTTTAAAAGATCAATGAGTCCTGTCACTTTCAAAAAGCTGCCGTCTGGGAAGTGCAGCTTCTGTAAAACCTGCGCTGCCAGCCTTCCAGCTGGCAGCTGGATTTGCTCGCTCCGTAGCCTTAATGTTGCCGTCCAACTCCCGAAGGCTCCTCCACCCTCTCCAGGTGTGACCAATACAGGGCAGCCAAATAGCCGGTCCTGAAGCACACAGCTGGAGGTGCCCGATACCAACACCTTCCACTGCGTGCAGTGCCAGTGTGACCCTGAGAAAACAGCTTCACTTGGCTGTGCCCCAGTGTTTAAAATAATGCGTGCATTTGTAGTACGTATCTTGATCTGCAGTCATGTCATAATCCATCCATCCATCCATTATCCAAACCGCTGCATCCTATCTACAGGGTCACGAGGATCTGCTGGAGCCAATCCCAGCCAACACAGGGCGCAAGGCAGGGAACAAATCCTGGGCAGGGCGCCAGCCCACCACAGGTCATGTCATAATAATAATAATAATAATAATTCTTTGTAAAGAAGTAAGCTAACCTTTATTCCATTCTGTGCTTTTACATATTGCTAAGGGGAACTTGGTGGGAGTGGGGGCGCCCTGGCAAATTATTTCATAAATAGCAGGCTAGAATATGGGTGTTAAGTTACAGTTTGGGTTATGTTTGCTTTCTGTTTTATGGTTAGTTTCGAGTTATTATTTTTCTTATGCTTTTTGTCAGTCAGTCATTGAAGAGGGTCGCCGGTGGGGGTCCTGGAGCCTATCCCAGTCAGTATAGGGCACAAGGCAGGAACAAACCCTAGACCATTGCAGGGCAAACACACAGACACACATGCCAAGCACACATTAGGGCTAGTTTAGCATCGCCAATCCTGCATGTCTTTGGACTCTGGGAGGAAACCCACACGGGCACTGGGAGAACATGCCAACACCATGTGTCCTCACTTCAAGGAAGTAGTGCTACCACTACACCACCGTGGCGCCCATATCCTTATGTGTGTATGAAAACGCTGTTCATGTTGTCCTGCCATTTAAGCCAGAGGTTTTATGGTTTATCCTCTCCCTTGAAGGACTTTCATCATTTAAAGTACTTTGTGAACTAGAAAAGCCAGCTCCTCATTCTGAACCTATGCAGGCTTACACCAGATCAGTAAAAACGTCAATATAAACAACATGCATGTAGTATTATAGGCTGTAAGGGATGGCCGGTAGCACAACCCGGCCGGGACGCCCCGAGAATGGAAGGATGGGTATTTTTGTCTCATTTGTTAAACTGGTTTCTCTTTATCTACTTTTAGGACTTGAGTGAAAATCTGATGATGTTTTAGGTCATACTTATGCAGAAATATAGAAAATTCTAAAGGGTTCACAAACTTTGAGGCACAACTGTACGTGGGTAACCCCCTTGGCCTGATCCAGCCACTCGGGTCCCCAATGATGAGGATCTTACGAGCTGATCAGCCTCGGGGAAACGTGCAACACACGGCCGCAGTGCCGTAACTGACGCTCCCTCACAATGTAGGTCATGTGCCTCATTCAGGACTCCGTGAGCAACACAAAGTCTGAAGAGACACACATGACGGAGTCGAGTCTTCATCTCAGGTCACTGGAAAGCGTCCATGTCTCACAAACAGGAAGCACCAGGACTCTAAAGACTTGGACTTTCGTCCTTTTGCAGAGATATCGGGAGCGCCACACACCCCTTTCCAGCTTTTTACCTCAAAATATTATAATCTTACAATAAATCACGATGGTCCTCCTTTGAATTATTTCTATTTAATTCATTCTTACAATGCCTGTTCCTGGTCACGTGTCCCCTGGTGTTTCAATGCAGGATGTTAGTGGGTGATTGTAAAACCGCACGGCCCTCTTAAATACCAGACTTCCTAGTTTCGGGATTTTTGTTAATGAGAAAACATCTTTTTGCATAGCGGCTTCAGTTATTTCCTGTAGTTTTTCCTTTCTTCTGAATCCCCGCCCCTTAAAATGTTGACACTCATTTTCTTGATACTTGTTTATTTTCTCCATCCTCGTTCTTTAACCCTCTGCTCATTTGTTTGGCTCTTCTCTGCCTTTAAGGCAACTTTCTGTCTGTCCCAAAATCTATCACGTTGGATGAAATGTGTCTCTATTGTTCATTACTGAGATCTTCATCATGATACCGTCCCACTTCTTTGGAGAAATTAGCCTGAAACATCTGGGCTGACCTGTTCACCCCGAGATCCCAGTCACCGAGGATTAAAAGGCCATTAGCTCTGTCTTGGTGTGACTTAAACTGATTGGCCTTTTAAAAAGAGGGCGCTGCTTCTAAAGGTGTGGACAGGCTGCTAAGGTCAATGATTTAGTGATTTTCTTCAAAGCGGATACATCGGATGTGTGTATAAGATTGTATTTCAGACCTGGATGGGTCACTGGCTGCCAGGCCTTCATTCAGCATTCACAAGATCCAGCGATCAAAGAAAAAAGTCTGACGCCGAGCGTAAACAGCTTTTGTTGACTTGGCTCTTCTTTTCTAAGCTTTGATTTATTATGAGGGCGGTTTCTGATTTTTGCCGATACCTCTGCCTCGGCTGAATTTGACTCCTGGTCTCCTTTAGAGCTCCGTCTGTCATCACCATCCAGCGGCTCTGGTTTTATTCTGCTCTTTAAAAACAGGATGACCAAGCAGGGTGAACTGGGAGCGTAAGTCATTCATTCAAATGAACACAATGGCAACATAAAAGGCGACATATTCTTAATGTTTAGCACTTTTAGTCCATCACAGTACAAGCTGGAGAATTTAGTTCAGGATAATAAAAAAAAAAAAATACTCAGTGGTAGCAGGCAACACATGCAGCTGTGGTGTCTTAAATCATCCATCTAAATATAATGCCAGGGAAGAAAATCAGGACAGAATCTCAACATGTGCTATAGTGCAGTGTATGGGGACCATAAATGGATTTGTATAGGTCAGCAAAAATAAAAATTAAACTTGGTCCAAATGAATAGAAAGTAGCTTCACACCCAGTTGGCATGAACTAACAGTACCCTGGGAAGACCAATGAGAGGAAAAAATATGAGGAACTGGTGCAAGAATGCCGCACAGCACGCAGTCCCCAGCTTATGTTTCAATTCCTTTTTTGTTTTTTACCCAATTAATATTATCATTTCTGTGTATATTGTTATCTATGCTTGTTATTTGTGGTGGCGCAGTGGTGCCTCGCAGTAAGGAGACCTGGGTTCATTTCCCAGGTTATCCCTGCGTGGAGTTTGCATGTTCTCCCCGTGTCTGCGTGAGTTTCCTCCCACAATCCAAAGACATGCAGGTTAGGTGCATTGGCGATCCTACATTGTCCTTAGTGTGTGTGCCCTGTGGTGGACTGGTGCCCTGCCCAGGGTTTGTTTCCTGCCTTGCGCCCTGTGTTGGCTGGGATTGGCTCCAGCAGACCCCCGTGACCCTGTAGTTAGGATATAGTGGGTTGGATAATGGATGGATGGTTATACATACTGTCACAAAAACAAGACATAAACAGATAAAGGTTTGGGGCAGCCACCCGTGTAATATGGTATCCCGGCTGCAAAAGTCGTTTTTATCAGATAACCAGCACTGAAGTGCATACAACTGAGTCCAGAACAAGACTGAGGGAAAAGGGAAAAGGGGCAGGCTTTTAAAGGGGAAGACAGGAAGTGAGGTCATAAGGATCGGGCACGTGTTCTTCATTCATTGGATCGAGCCCGGACGTGACGTCAGAGGGGCCGGAGCTGGTAAGGTCTACTTCCATTGGCTCGGTCCCGGAAGTGACGTCAAGAGAGCCAGGTGGAATCTCCCGGAAATGGTCTACAGGAAAGGGAGAAAAAGAGTCAGTGCACTCCACCACATCCCAGCATGCCTGAGAACTGCCACCACTCAAGCCCTTTAGCTGCCTCCCATGCGCACGTGTGTGACAATACATACATACATACACTATGTTAAGACATGATAAATATTAAAAAATGAAAAGAAGTGCTGAGGTATCCCCGATTAATGCCCAGTTTTGCTGGATTTGTAATTAGTTTAGACCACTTTGTAGAGATCTGTTTTCACTTTGACATTAAAGAGAGTTTTTTTTTCTGTTAATCAGTGTTAACAAAAATCAAATATAATCCAGCAGAATTCAAGAAAATGTATAAACTTCCAAGGGGGTGAATACTTTTTACTAGGTGCTGCAATCAGTAAGTTATGAAGCCGCCGAGTATGACAGAGAATTGTCACGTGAAGGCTTTGGCTGTGGACCTTTTATTGGCTAAAATGTTTCTTCTTTTCAGATTTATTTTTTTCAGCACGGAATTGCCCTTCTCATATTTTTTCTTTCCTTCTGTGGAAGTGTGGCTTACGGAAGTGAGCGGGCGCATGAACTAACCTGTGACATCTGTAAGCCAACACCTTAAAACGCTGGCAGGCCAGGTGAGCAAAGGCCAGGGACAATAAGTTATGGGGTCTTAACTGCTTCATCGCTTTCCCAGCTGGACCCCCTAAAACCTCCAGCCTCATCCAGCTGCTTTTTTGTTTTTTTGTTTCTTTTTGCGTTTCTTAATTTGCGCTTACGCGTGTGTTGGCAGCGGGACAGAGATATCGAGCTCGGTCCCTAATTTTCTAAGCTGCGTAAAGATGCTATTAAATCCAGATGTCTGCAACAGAAGGCTGCAATGTGTCAGAAATATGTAGAAAACAGAGTGGCAAAGTCCCACAGAGCCGATTGTGTTACGAAAGCCTGATTCGTCCTGAAAGATCCACAGAGTGTCGGCCATCATTTGAGAGACGCGGGTACACGGCTAGACTGAGAATCGGCGTTGTTAATCGTCGTTAATCCTTAATTTTCCTTTGAGTAAAGAGGTCAACTATATGTTTGGAGTCGTGTGTGATGAACTGGCAAAGGGTTTCTTCTGCCAACTTGTAGTTTCGGCTCCACGCAGTCAAGATGAGTCTTGATGAGCTCCTCCAGTAATGTCGTGATATTTAGTTAGTTTTGGACTAGTTTTAATGTTCTGAATTATTTCTGATTTTTAGTTTTTTTTTTTATTTTTACTTACGACTTAAGCCTCAGTCAGTGACAGGACAAAGTCTTGAAACCTTGAAAAGAAATTAAATGTGTTACTCAGAGGAAAAAAAAAAAATAAGAACACCCATAAAATGCTTCCTTTTTTTTTTTAACATATGTGGACATGTTAAAACACCTGGCTGTGACAGATGTCCAGGGACTTTGCCCCACCGGGATGTCGAAAGACGGGAAGGACCGTGAAAAGGGCCACAAGGGGGTGACCTCCCAGAATTACATGGGGGTCACAGAGCTTGGAAGCTCAACCCTATGGAGGGACGTGGCCACCACCAGGGAGTGCCAGGACAACTCCGGAACTGTGGAAGTGTTGCCAGATGTTAATTAGGGAGCACCTGGAGCACTTCCGGGTGCTGTATAAAAGAGGCCGCCTCATTCCGCTTGGGCGCCAGAGTCGGGAGGAAGAGGACAGAGCTTGCCTGGGAGGAGTTGGGGGTGGTAGTGAGGAAGGAAGGAGTCTGAAGGACTATTTGATGGTGATTGTGTGGTGTAATAAACGTGTGTTTTGGGACATTCTGTGTCTGCCTATTCGTGTCCGGGTCCGAACATTGCCACAAGGGTAATTTCCAGAGGGTGGGATTGGACTGCATGTTTGCCTGGGGGGTTACCAACAAGGATCCCCAGGTGTTTCGTTGTGTGGTGGGTACGGTAATGCGCTGTACCAGTGCATGTTCCCTAACCTGACCTGACCTGACCTGATTGTCATGGTGCAAAGTCCACTTTCAGTTGAGCTTCAGTCAGCTGACAGATGGTCTCATATTATCCTTAAGTACCCTCTGGTACAATGAAAAATTCCTAGTGGATTCTGTAATGGTGAGCTGCCCAGCCTCTGATGCAGCAGCCCTAAACCAGAGCATTTCCACCATCTTGCTTTACAGGTGGTATCAGGTTTTTCTGGTCAAATGCTGTCTTTGGCTTTCACCAAACATCTCCTCTTGTATTGTGGAGAAATGACCATCTTTACCTTACCTGCCCGGACTACACTGTTCCAGAAGTACTGGTCTTTGTCAGTCTTACACCGATGTTCTTTCTGGAGAGCAAACATTTCATCCTGGCACACCTTTCACATGCAGCTTCTTTCTAATGACCCCTCATCAGTGACTGGAGAAGCTACCTGGAGGTCTTCTGTTGAAATTCTGGGTTTCTCTGACGCTTCTTTCAGCATCTTGTGTTCTGCTCTCAAGTTGAGCTTGATGGGG
>JANRMT010062846.1:4694982-4735785 GCA_026402145.1 Polypterus bichir lapradei | reverse complement strand
TGACCTACCTGAAAACCCTGCCAACTACCTTCAGTTAAATCAGTTCTGCGTTGGACTCCATTTGTACACAACTGTGCATCTTATTTTTGCTCTTGTGCAGCCAAAGCTCAAGTATACGGGCGGCTGCCCCAAACCTTTTTGGTGTGTTAAGGCTGCTTATTTCACAGGGTGCATTTATTTTTTCCACACGCACAACTTGCATTTATGTTTAATTAGAACAAACAATGGACTACCAAATGTTAATGTGGTCTGTTGCTTGTTATATTACATCACCGTTACCTAAAGATTCTGTATAAATGAAGATCCAATCTTGATATGTCCAGATATGTTCAAAAAAATGTAAAGAAAATCAAGGGGTGGACCTTCTTTTTGACATGACACAGGGAGAACATGCAAAGTCCGCACAGACAGACACTCAGCCATAGGAAGATGAGTTGGTCAGGCAGCAGTTCTAACCACTGCGCCACTCTATCAGTTTTTTTTTATTTTTCATTTGCTGCCCGCTTCACCTTTTGTCTTTTGTCAAAACTGTACAGTAAGTAGACATCTGGGTTTGATTCTGAAATTTGCCGGCTGAGGAATGCGAGGAACGTTTAGTGATCATCTGTCAGAAGCTCATGTCACGGACCCCTCCTCTCCTAATTCCAATAATCCGTGGAAATCTGGAACTCTGCAGTCCGTGATGGGAGAGCGGTGCCAAAAATCATCTTCCCGGGGCACCATCTGTGTGGGGGCCGCACTATGCTCTTCAGAGAACGCGGACAGAGTTCTACTAATGTCAGGTAAATACTCCCCCCCAAAAAAAGCCGATACGCCATTCATTTGAATTCATCCCTCCATCCATTTGAAACTCAATAATGGCAGACACTCGGCTACTTCTCTTGTCCCCACGACTTCCCTGCTCCGGCGTTTGCATCACCTCGTCCATTCAGCGGAGTTCCTTTCTGCTCCTGGTCTTTTCATCACAGCTCCTATTGTCAACTTACAATGTCAGCTCAGACATGTCCCTGCTCGTTTTCCCTGCCTTCCCGGGTTGGGGGGGTTTGGGGGTGGGCTGGCTGCTAGGATATTCACATCCTTTATGCTTGGGGGGGGGGGGTTTGGGGGTGTCTCAGCATTTTGCAAAGCTGCTGATCCGGGCCAGTTTTCTTAAAAAGAAAAAGAAAAAAAAAAGTCAGCAGTGGTTGCCACAGATACCTTGTAATGTCTGGCAAGGCTGCCCGTTTCATTACGCCATTGTGTGATGGAGCATTTAGTCCCATCCCCTCCCTCCTTCAAACAGCACTTCAGACTTTAGGACTTTCGTCCACGGTGCTGCCCTCCTCTTCATCAGGGCCGCTGCCGAGCGGACCAAAGGACAAATCTGAAGCAAATTTCTCTCTCTGCTGCCATGAGGTGCAGCGCCTGCCTTTCGACTTCCCATCATGCACCTGAGCCCTGCTTTATACGCATCATGTCAGGGCTGACAGCAGGCCCACAAATCACTGGGGCACTCCACTCGACATGGCTCATCATTGTGCGGTGTGGGGGGGGAATCAGTGACACTCAAACCTGAAACGTCTGTGAGCCGAGGTCGCCGCAAGTCATCCACTGAAACCGGATACTTTTTTCACAACTGTTTACCCACAGCAACATGGCTTCCCCACACACTTCATGCCTCCCACGACTCCTCAGGTATAACTATTTTAAAAACACAGCAGGTGGACGGTCGGGGGGGCGCTCCTCTGCAGGCGGTCAGGCGTCGAGCTTAGCTGCGGGTAGCAGAGTGACGGCAGCCGGACAGACCGAGTAAAAAAAGGCAGTAAAGTTAACAGTAAAAATACTGTAAGTGGTGAAAGTAAAATACCTTTATCTGAAAAAAAGGAAAGTTACCTTATCTTCAACTGAAAATTACCTGTATATCTTACAAAAAACATTTCATTATTTTTTTACAAGTTCTGTAAAATCGATATTTTTCTATCTTCAAAATATGCTACATTGGTTATTGTTACTTTATTGATGCAAACTGTGTACTGGTGTTTGATCTTGACAATATATTCTAAGAGTTTATTACTTGGCATATTAATTACAGTGCATGGATTTCAGGTTATGGTTAAATGTTCACTTCTATTAGAATGTGCTGTAAAGAAAAAAACAGTTATTTACTACAAAGTTATACCGTAGACCTAAAAATATTGTCACCTTATTTTTGACTGTAAAATTCTGGCAACCACAGCTGCCAGTACTTTATCGTAAATTTAACATTATTATTTTTTTACAGTGTACTTTTATTGAAAAAAAATGATCTTCTACTGAAAAATACCTGTATATGTTAAACAATACATTTCATAATTTTTTTACAGCCAGGTTCTGTAAAAATCAATATTTTTCTACCTTCAAAATATGCTACAAACTGTTTACTGATACATTACACTGAAAAAAATCTCTGTTAATGTTACAGTGTAAAACAGTTAAATAGCGAAGGTAAACAATTACAAAGTGTAAAACGGTAAAGCGCTGTGTCAGTAACTCCGAAGTTATATTTGCATAAGGACACGCCCCCTTTTCCCATATTGCTCCTGGTGAACCGCATACCTTTGTACAGTAGGGGAAAAAACTTCAACAAAGTTAGCAGACTTATTTTTTCCTCTGCGTGCTGAAGGTTTTTTGAGGTTATGGTAGCTGATTTTTGGTGGGTGGCACACCTGTAGGACGCCAAACACCACAAAAGCACAGACGATTCACCAACTAAAACACAGCACTCACTGGGCGGC
Organism: Polypterus bichir lapradei; assembly: GCA_026402145.1. NCBI lineage: Eukaryota > Metazoa > Chordata > Cladistia > Polypteriformes > Polypteridae > Polypterus > Polypterus bichir. Next base: position 4,733,032 of record JANRMT010062846.1, on the reverse strand, counting down.
TCAGACTTGCTCGAGATAAGATAGCTCTCTGTGCGGCATGGTTTTGAAAAGAGTTAAAGTGTGACGATTATGGTCTGTCAGACCTTGAGTTGGACAAGCTGCAACTTTAGAACACCTTGCTGGGTTTGCCTCCTGTCAGTTGGGCATGTGATCAACAAACGTGGGCAAGTGAAGATGGGACAAATGTCAGCTGGTCTGATGAATCTCCCTTTACATGCAGATGGTAGATCAGAATTTTCCATAAGCAGCTTTAATCTGTAGATCCATCCTACTTTGTGTCATCAGTGCAGGCTGGTCCTGGCAGTGTAACGATGGCAGAATGCTTGATGGGCACACATCTTAAAACAAAACTCTCATTTGAATACCACACACTGTACCTTAGTATTATTGCCGACCAGATCTATCCTTTATCCCTACAGTCCACACTTTGTTCATTTGTCATGTCACGAAGCACACACCAACTCTGACTGATTCCTCGAATGGATTTCAGTTTACCGCAGTGGCCTCCACTGTCCTTTGGGATGGGTGGGACGGGAGGTTCACAGCAATAAATTGTGGCCAAAATTCTGCATGATACATTTGGGTCAGCATGGACTCAACTTTGCCAAGGAATGTTTTCAGAGCTTCACTTAGGTCCTACCCAGTACTAGCAACTGACTGTATACTGGGCCATTGAGGCGACACTATCTGAGAGTGCCCATGGTCAGACATGCCAGCCCAGGGAGCTCTTGACGGGTTTTAAAACAGTTAGGAACCGAGGGGAAGCGAGGGTGTGCAACCCAGTCCTTAAATTCCTTTCCCGCTAGAATGGAGTGGGGCGCCCCAGAGGACCACTTATATCACTTCCTAATCGGTGATATAGCAGAACCGCGGCTCAGAAAGAATGCCATTTTTTTTTTAAATAATCCATTGGCCGTGCCAGTCTCCGTGGGTATGGGTGCACTCGGGCAGCCGTGGGGAGTTGTGAGGTAATTGGGGTGAGACGCACCTGCCCGTGAAGGTGCAATCGTTCTCAGTTGCGTCACTGGCTTCCTGCGGTGCAAGATTGAGACGTTGCGCCCATGGAGCCATATAAGTATGGGCTGGTACGAGAGAAATTGGGAAAGGAAAAAAGAAAGAAAACTCAGAATGGAGGTTAGTGGAGAGAAAATGAAGACGGGAAGAGAAAAAAGCCAGTGCGGGAGTGAGTGAGTGAGCAAAAGAACAAGCTTGCTGGATAGAAGGCAGGCAAGTTGGAAGGAGAGCCCTGGCAGGGTGTAAGGCCGACACGCTGGGGCGGATGGATTGGGTCACTCCTGCTGAGCTTTTCAGAGGAGCAGGAGTGACCAGGATCAGGAACGGCTCGCTGTGTAAGGCCGAGAAGGCAGCAGGAGTCGAGGAGGCTTGGGAGGGAGAGCCCCGGCGTGACGCCCTGGCCATTGGGAACCCGAGTCTCGGTCCGGCGTGTGAGCTGTACGAGGACAGAAGGCTACCGGACCAGGTGAGAGCCTGCGGATAGGGCGACTCTCTTCTTGCAAGGCTCGTATGGGAGAAGCAGGGGAGCCGGCAGTTAAAAGGAGAAGGCACCAGGTTTTTGTAAAGGACAGCTTCCAGCCAGAATTTTAACCTCGTTTTTTAAATGGAATTATTTATTGGGATTTTAACCTCCACAGTCTCCTGTTTTTTAGGGATTGTTGATTTATTAACTTTGAGAACTGTGCTATTTTTTTACACCATCCCCTTGCTCCATGTGTGATCTGTCCTCATTGCATAGCTCATCTGGTTACATTATTGACGGCGGTGGGTTCAAGAGGCTCCCAAAACTGGAAGAGGGAGCATGGAGCAGGACCCGCACTGTCATACGCCTCATTTCCGATCCTACCGCTATACGGTGATGCCTGCAGTTCACGAACACCATCCGTTCCTGAAGTCTGTCCGTGAACCAATTTGTTTGTAGTCTAAAGCACTTTTTCCCATAAGAATGTATTGAAATGTAATTAATTGGATCCCAAGCCCACGGAACACTATTTATTTCATTAATTTTTGTTTTTTTATAGTAAAAAATCTGAAAAAAATGACATTACAGTATAAAAAAATGATATGAAAATAAAAATATGCGCTATCTGACATGCGAACACCACGTTCATGCTTTTCAGTGATTTCTTTCTTCACTTGTACGGTGATTTTCCTAACCACCTTCTTCTTTTCAACACCTCTATCGCTCTTCACTTTCTTTAATAGTAACAGGAGTTACCGTAACAAAGAACACAACACGTGTACAGTAAGAAGTAGTACGTACAGTACTGTGCGCACGTCTGACTGAGTCCAAAGACTGGGAGAGAGTGGACAGGATGCTTGGCTAGCGGGACGTTTTTGTGTCGCCGGGATTTTGTTCCTCAACTAAAATGTGTTCGTTAACCACGGCAATTTTTTTATTACATTTTTGGTCGTGAACCGATTTGTTCGTGAACAGGGGCGTTCATGAACCACAGGCATGACTGTATAATGAAGATGTACACCGAAAATCAGTGTTCACTTTAGACCCAGCTTTTGACAAAGACAAGCCTCTTCTATTGAAGGAGGGGTCTTGAAGCTGGCAATAGTCTCTTCCAGCTGGAAGTCCCAGTCCTGAGAGGCTACCCTTCTATTCTGTTAATAGTGCGGGGTCATTAAATGAAGTTTTCCAAAACTGGATACCAGTTCTTTTTCAGATTCTTTCGCTTTTTATTACCCATCAATATAAACGAACCAAGCATCTTTCTGGACTGGCAAATAAAAAGATACCTGCACAATGCGGACGCCATGCTCACATAGCCTTTGGACTTTTAAATACAATACGATACAATACAAAGGAATTTATTTTTGTAGAGCCCCAAAATCATACAAAAAGTGCCGCAATGGGCTTTAACAGGCCCTGCCTTTTGGCAGCCCCCCAGCCTTGACTCTCTAAGAAGACAAGAAAAAACTCCCAAAAAAATGGAAGAAACCTCGGGAAAGGCAGTTCAAAGAGAGAGACCCCTTTCCAGGTAGGTTAGGCGTGCAGTGGGTGTCAAAAAAAGGGTGTCAATACAACACAGTACACAGAACAGAACAATAGTGCAATAGAAATATTACAAGTGCAGAGCAGAATTCAACGGTAAAATGTATTATCGTAGTATTTCCCTCTACTCACCCTTTACCTGTTTTTAAAGGGTAAGTGCACTCGTCAAGTTCGTTATGGGGTTGGTCTACTGTTGCACTTTAAGATGAACACAATCATACATAGCTATACGCATACACACAGAAACTACACAACACAACAGTGCTCTATGAATGATAACCTCTGGCACTTCAACTCTTTGAGGGCTGAATATTTTTTTCCAAAAAAACTCAGGTTTCTGAAAAAGCACACAAAGAAATGTTTTCACACATGAATCAACATAAAACATCTTTTTCTGTGTGCCATGGCTGCTTTCGGCATCTGTTCCGGGTCTCTGGCAGGTGTGGGCACAGATCGATGATCAGCAGGAATCCACGATGGGCCAGCTGCCCTCACACAGCAATAGCAGTCGGAGTGTGACTCAATCTGGTTTGTACCTCTTGTCATCGTAAGTGGCAGTCCTCAAAGGTGAACGCTGGAGTAGGCGCATCAGCTACACGAACACGTTCAGCACTTCGATCAACTGATGCTCGTCCCTCTATTTCGCTTTCGACCCCTAGATCACTTGCTTCAAAATCTGACAACTCAAAGTCTGATTCAGCGATACGATACACAAAACGTCTCCCACTGAGTATTTTACTTTGCACGTTCACTTTGGTCTTTCTCCAGATGTCGATTCCTTTTTAGAGGTTGTTTGCTCTTCGCTACTCATGCACGTGCAGGAAATCTTGGTCAAATCAACGAAGCTAACTTTAAAGAGAGTTGAACTAAAACATAACGGCGAGTTTTGTCAGTTTACACCTGATTACCGTCCCCTACCCCTGAATTTCGACAAAAGTCGACATCCGCCCTGAATGAGTTAAACCACACTAGTGCTTTAGGAATAACACAGCCTTGTTGCTCAGCACTTCAAGAGACTTACTTATTATCGGCATGAACAACATACAATGTTTTAATGATATCTCAGGCCTTAATATTACTTTTGGTCTACAAGAATGCATTTAAACATACAAAGGCTCAGCACTCTTGACTATAGGCCATTTATCAGCCAAGAATGACTTACTTTGCGTCCTGTAGCCTACTATGAGGTGGAGCTCTCACCCTCAGCCTTAATAAACCTTGCAGCACAGAGGTAATGGCAAACCTCCGGCTGTACCAGGTGCTCAAAGAAATCTAACTTATTACTTCAATCACTCTATAGACATTAAAACAAAGCATAGAAAGTTAAAAGCATCATGGTATTTATTACAGGAATAATACCACTGGAACAAAGAATAATAGAAAATAAGAGTGATATTAAAGTCTGGATATATATATATAAGTCTTTAGGAAAGCTTACAAAAAAAGTAAAGATGACAAGGATGAATGTCACAGTCAGCTTGTGATCTAGCACTCGGAGTTGTTCATGATGCTTTTCTGACGACCAGATGGAAACAGCTTCACGCTGACGTTGCTCTGTTCTCTTCTGACGTCTTTGTCCCTTCTTCTTCCCCCCTCCTTCCTTACTATATCACTCCTCAGACAAGGGATATTTATTCTAAAATTCTACAGGGGGGTTTTGCAAGATGTGATTGTTAGATATTCTGATTGGCTGGCTGTCAATATGATGAATGAATTCACTGTCAGTTTTCCCAAACAATAAAACTTTTTTTGATGTTCTCTGAGGCGTCACTATGTCTTCCTTTCCCAGGCTGTAAAATAATTAGATGTCCATCCTTTCTCAGGTTATAAAGTAATTGATAGCCTGAGCCACCAGCATGTCTTCCTTTCTTTGTTGGAACAGTTGTTTTAAAAGTGAGATATAACTGGGAAGAAGAACTGCTTTGATTTGTCCTGAATGTAGTTCATCTGTTGTCTTGTCTTGAACAAAATATAATGGAAATATAAACCAAAATTTACAAATTTTGTATCCCACAACAAGATGAACTCACATAATATGATTTGGATTTGTTCAAAGTCCTGAAGACCTCAGCCATCAAGCTGCCTTCCCCTATTGGCCATTCCACAGCTGAGTCAGTGCTGGGCCAGCCAATCCGATGAAAGGAACCCTCTACGCGATGATTCTTGCGATCCTCCATCAGAGGGGACTTTACCTTATGCAGGTAATAACTTGTCAGGTGGGCAGTGCCACATTTGAGTACCGAGAAGAGGAACAATAGGTGAGGGTTAGTAACAAATTCTAACTATCATATTCCTTATGTTTTAGTGCTAATGACTAACAACAGTTAATCAGCAGCTCTAGTCAGGGTGTGCTAAACTGAAGTAGTGAGTCTTCAGCCAGGAATTGAAAGCTAAATGAATCCAAAGTGAAAATCGTATCCATTTTGGGGACAAAATGACTGCCCTGCTGCCTCCAACTCTGTTGGCATCGGTCAGAAGTCTTAATGTGATATCTAAGACGCTGGTCCTTCTTGGAATGCTTTAGGGTGCTATAAATATATAAGTCTGAATATATAAACAGAGTTAACACCACAAAGCTGGTGGCATTCATCAGGCATTCTAAAGTGGAAAGATTCCTCTGGAAAGCTCCACGTTGGCATCGCTGTTGTTAGTGTGGTGAGTATGCTAACAGCTTTAGTCGAATAAACTATTAAATGACACAAGAAGCTGTTTGCAGATTCCAAGCGTAATTTGAAGTCCTGAAAGTTCAGTCCAGATAATCTGCCCGCTCCCTGGTTGGCAACCTTCCATCAGAAGGTGTTTATTTTTGGAAGTGCAAGTTGGTTTTGGGAGTGGTGGGGGTGGTCAGCCACACGCTTGCGGCAGCTGTCGTTAGACATGGTAAAAACACAGCATGCGCTGCCAGTCAGGCGGACCCTCCTCCTGGGCTCCTCGCTGTGCCCAAATACTGCCGGCAATGAAACCGCAGCACGTGCCCCCCCCCCCCCCCCCCCACTAGCCAGGTGCTTCCTGCTGATGGATGCACATTCCATATTATGGTTTCAGGAATGTCTCCACACCCCCCTCAGTTCTGCACCCTGCTGTAATTGGAAAACCTGGAGGCGCTGGTGAGAAAGGAGGCAAAAAATGAGTGCCCAGCCCAAAACAGCCTTCACGTGTGCCTGCTGCAACGAGGAACTCTGCCAGAAAGATCAGCATCACACTGGCACACTCCTAGAGGGTTTCCTTTTTTCGTAGAGATGGGCTGCCTCACAGCCTCACTTTAGGGGGTTGGTAATACGGTGCTCTGCATTGGACTTCATCTGTCGGTTCGAAACAAACAGGCTGCTGCTGCAGACAGCTGGCAGGTTACTTCTTTCGTGAGTCACGTTCCATTTAGATAGATAGATAGATAGATAGATAGATAGATAGATAGATAGATAGATAGATAGATAGATAGATAGATACTTTATTAATCCCAAGGGGAAATTCACATTTAGCATTTGTTCTCATCTGCGCTTTTGGTAAATTTCTAATGGGTGCTGGGGAGAGGCCCGGAGACACAGGCCAGTCACCAGGAACAGTGTCATACAATGGGGCCATCAATCAGCTCTGATTGGTAAAATGGGCTTTCTGTGTGCCTCTGTCTGTGTGTGCGTGTGCGTATTTGTGCAGAAGTCCGACCCTTTGTCTGCATTTGTATGTGTGTCTCTGAGTATGGCACACAGTCTGTGTGACAATGTGGGTCCTGCTCCATGCTCCCTCTTCGTTTTGGGAGCCTCTTGAACTCAACACCATCGATAGTCTTGACTGGGATGAGCTGAACAAATGAGGACACCACATGAAGCAAGGGAAGGTGAAAAAGTGTTCAGTGCTTTTAATAAAAACAAATCAAAGTGTCCAAAACGAAAGTGCAGTGCTTCAATATGTTAATAAATACATAATCCATAAAGCAAGGTGTTAAGTGGAGGTTCAAATCACTATTAATAAATCCAGTAAAAACGAGGTTAAAACTTACTAAAAAGCCCGGCGCCACCTTCTTTTAACGGATGGCTCCTCTGCTTATCCCAAACAGGCCTTGTAGCAGAGGAGTCACCCTACTGACAGTTGTAGCTGACCTCCTCCAGGTCCAGGGTGCCTTTCACCCCATGGCTGTGGAAAGACTCCTTCGCCGGACCGAGACTTGGAGCCCCAACAGCCATGGCAATCACGCTGGGGATCTCCTCCCAAGCCTCCTCGACCCTCACTGCCTTCCTGGTTTTCCGCGGCAGGCCATGCATATGTCTGGTCACTCCTGCTCCTTGAAACAGCTCAGCTGGAGCAAACATTCGACCACACACTTCTTCCCAGGGGCTCACCTCCCAGCTGCCAGCCTTCTCTCTCATGACCTGCTCTGTTCCTGCTCACTCGCTCCCGCACCAACTCTTTCTGCCTCCTTCTTCTTCTTTCTCTAACCTCCACTCTGTCTTTTCTTTTTCTTTGCTTCTTTTCTCCTTGCACTCGTGCTTCCCCTTATAAAATAGGGATGTGGAACAGGTGTGGTGATGAACTACTCCCGGCATCAATTACGGCCCCAGGCGATTCCACACCTGTGCACTTATGTGCAGGACCGCCCGCACCAACATCGTGCATTGCCATGCTACAACGGCCCCCCCTTAAAACCACGAGTCAGTTGATTATTTATTTAAAAAGATGCCCATCAGCTGCAGACCTCACTTTACCACAGGCATGCAGTCTGTGCAGGTGTAATGTGTGTTGTCTCAGGGGGGCACTATTGGTGATGTCCAAATACAGTGGAACCTCGGTTCACGACCATAATTCGTTCCAAAACTCTGGTCGTAAACCGATTCGGTCGTGAACCGAAGCAATTTCCCCCATAGGATTGTATGTAAATACAATTAATCCATTCCAGACCATACGAACTGTATGTAAATATATATTTTTTTAAAGTTTTTATGCACAAATATAGTTAATTAAACCATAGAATGCACAGTGTTATAGTAAACTAAATGTAAAAACATTGAATAACACTGAGAAAACCTTGAACAACAGAGAAAACTAACACTGCAATAGTTCGCGCTATAGCTCTACTAACCGCTGGCTAAAAACACTTTTTTTAATGAGTTTTAAGCACAGGGTAAAAAAATGAACATTTGAAAAAATCCGTAATTTAATAAACCACCAAGAAAAAATAACATTGCAACAATGCACGCTACGAACCAATCGCTGGAAACAGAAGTGAAAACAAAATCAAGCCCAGTGCACTCTTTAACTGCCTTCCTACCTTAATGTGTCCAACTCTCTCTTCCACTGCCAGTGTGTGTGCGTCTGTCTCTCTCTCGTGCTGCCTGTGTGAGTGTGTGCGCGCGCTCTCTCACGCGCTGCCTGTGTGTGTGCGTCTGTCTCTCTCGCGCTGCCTGTGTGTGTGCGTCTGTCTCTCTCACGTTGCCTGTGTGTGTGCGCGCGCTCTCTCTCGTGCTGCCTGTGTGTGTGTGTCTGTCTCTCTCTTGTGCTGCCTGTGTGTGTGTGTGTCTGTCTCTCTCTTGCGCTGCCTGTGTGTGTGTGCGCGCGCTCTCTCTCGCGCTGCCTGTGTGTGTGCGTCTGTCTCTCTCTCGCACTGCCTCTGTGTGTGTGTGTGTGTGTGCGTGTCGCGCTCTCTCACTCTCTCTCTCTTGCTCGCTGCACAGGAAATGCACAGGGAGAGACTGAACATGTACAAACCGAAAGGGAAACTGGCTTGTTTGTATACCGAGTGTGTGGTCGTGAACCGAGGCAAAAGTTTGGCAAACGTTTTGGTCGTAAACCGAGTTGTGCGTGTACCAAGACGTTCGTGAACCGAGGTTCCACTGTACAAGTAAGGACCAAACTGGCCAAAAAGTGCAAAAAGGGTTGATTTATTATTACAAAGGTGAAACACACAAATAAGAAGCATAGAAGGCATCCAAAAAAAAAAAAAAAGAAAAACTCACAACAACCCAGTTGCCTTCATAATTCTAAAATGGAAGAAAGTTTGGGACCATCGGGACTCTTCCTAAAGCCGGCTAATTCATGCATTTATTTCTAGTAGGACTACTGCAATGCGGTGCTCACTGGATGTTCCAACTGTTCTTTATTCAGCCTCCAGTTAATCCAAAATGCTGCTGCAAGAATTTTTACAAGAACAAGAAAATATGAACACATAACTCCAGTTCTTAAATCCTTACACTGGCGCCGAGTTAAGTTTAGGGCAAATTTCAAGATCCTCCTTTTAACATATAAAGCATTAAATGGCCAAGTCCAGGCCTACTTGTCTGAACTTATCATGACTTACAAACCAGAGCGCACATTAAGATCTCAAGATGCAGGTCTGCTTAGGATTCCAAGAATTAATAAAAAACTTTAGTTACAGGGCCCCTAAACTTTGGAGTGGTCTGCCTGCTACTATAAGAGGTGCCCCTCTGGTCTCAACTTTTAAATCCCGGCCGAAGACTCACTACTTCAGTTTAGCATACCCTGACTAGAGCTGCTGATTAACTGTACAGACTGCATCTCTGTTGTCAGTCATTAGCACTAAAACATAAGTAATATGATAGTTCTAATTTGTTACTAACCCTCACCTATTCTGTTTCTCTTCTCAGTACTCAAATGTGGCACTTGGTGCCACGGCCCATCTGCCAAGTTGTTCTGCCTGCCTAAGGTAAAGTCATCCCTGATGGAGGATCGCAGGAATCGTGGGAAAGAGGGGTCCTTTCATTGGATTAGCGCTATGTCAGCTGTGGAATGGGCAAATGGGGGAGGCGGCTTGATGGCTGAGGTCTCCAGGACTCTAAACAAATCCAAATCATATTATGTTATATCATCTACTGTTAAATTCTACTCTGTACTTCTAAAATTTTTATTTCTATACTGTATTGAAGATTTGTTCTGTTCTGTGTATTGTATTGACCCCCCCCCCCTTTCTTTTCGACACTCACTGCACGCCCAACCTACCTGAAAAGGGGTCTCTCTTTGAACTGCCTTTCCTGAGGTTTCTTCCATTTTTTTCCTACAAGTGTTTTTTTTTTTTGAGAGTTTTTTCTTGTCTTCTTAGAGAGTCAAGGCTGGGGGGCTGTCAAGAGGCAGGGCCAGTTAAAGCCCATTGCGGCACTTCTTGTGTGATTTTATGTTATACAAAAATAAATGGTATTGTATTGTAAATTGATCAGGCAGAAGGCTCTTCTCAGTAGAAGACACATGGAAGGTCTCCTGGAGTTTGCAAAAAACAAGCACATAGATAACTCTCAGACTGAGAAAAACAAGATTCAAGGATCCAATGAAACCAAGGTTAATGTCATGTCTGGCGGAAACCAGGTACCACTCATCACCAGTACAATACCATCACGCTGTGAGATTGTTTTTAAGCAACACGGGCAGGGAAACCGGTTGAGATTGAGGGAAAGCTGAACGGAACAAAGTTCACAGATATCCTTAGAGGAAATCTGCTCCAGAGTGGTCCCGTCTTCAAGTTGGGCTGAAGGTTCACCTTCTAACCGGACAACGACCCTAAACACAAAGCAAAGGAGTTGCTTATGTTCTTGAGTTACCCAGCCAGAGCCCGGACTTGAACCCAATCCAACAGCTCGGGCGAGACCTGAAAATGTCTGTCGACCGACAGCCCCCATGTGACCTGACAGAGCTGGAGAAAGTCTGCAGAGAAGAATGGCAGACAATTCTCAGATCTAGGTGTGAGAAAGTTAGCACATCAGACCCAAGAAGACTCCAGGCTGGAATCGCTGCCAAATGGGCTTCAACAAAGTACTGAGTAAACGGTCTGAATATGTGTGTCAGTGGGATATTTCTGTTCTTTATTTTTAATACTGTAACTGCTGTGAAATTCCGGGGGCGTACAGCTCCCCAAACCTGGACATAGAGAGGCACAGAGACAAAAATCCAAGGCAACAAACACTTTTACTTCTTGTGGGGCAGCACTTTTTTCCCCCCGTTTCCCACTACAGAGCACAGTACAAAAGCACCAGCAGTAATGATCAATACCTTCTCCTTCTTTCTCTGCCACCTCCACTCGTCTCCCAGCAAGCTTTGTCCTCTACCTCCCAACTTTGGCTCCCAGTGTGGCATGAGGCAGCGCCTTTTATTCAGCACCTGGGAGTGCTCCAGGTGGTACATCAGGAATACCTGGACTCACTTCCAGGTGTGATGGAAACCCATTGTAGGGCTCTGCAGCTCCCCCTGGTGGCACCAACAAAGTTCAACAGAGCTGCACCAAACTCCAGCTCCCAGTGTGCCCTGCAGGAATCAGTGATGCCACAGCTGCCCAGGAGGGCTGCCCTCTAGCGTCCCAGCAGAGATGTCACCTCAGTGATCCTCTCTCCCCCTGGTCCTTCCATTCCATTGGCGTCCTGGCCAGGTAATGCAAACACTGAGTCTTGTTTAGGTTCCCAAAATGGAGCAGCTACTGAGCTGGCAAGGTAGGATCCAGTATGAGTCAAATGTATGACAAAAGAAATTTCTTAGTCCAATAAAGTTCATTTTAAAAAAGGTTTAGAGGAAATGTAAAAAAGAACAAATCACAAAAATTCAGAAAAACAAAAGTTACCACACAAGTGCAATAAAATGCAAAAAGAAAAAAAAGGTCTCTTCTCTGTTTCATTACAGTCTTGGCTTTCTCATGTTAAACTCAAGTTACTTTCTATACTTGGAAGGCGTGTTACTTGTCTGTAGTGAACTTACACAGGCGTCACTTCAGTACATGCAGTGTGTTCTTTACAGTTTGAAACTGTTTACCCTCCATGCCTTACCAACTGCAAGGCAGATCATAAACTGAACTAATGTGTAGTAAGAATGACAAGAAATAATTTGAATATTCTATTTAAAATTTAGCTTATACACGTTATAATGTTGGACCTCCCATTGACTATGCACTAATATATAGGCAATCATTTTAGCATAACTAAGAAAATACTTCTATGAATTTAACATAATCTAACTAACTAAAAGGGTGGCGCAGTGGGTAGCGCTGCTGTCTCGCAGTAAGGAGACTTGGGTTCGCTTCCCGGGTCCTCCCTGCGTGGAGTTTGCATGTTCTCCCCGTGTCTGCGTGGGTTTCCTCCCACAGTCCAAAGACAGGTAGGTTAGGTGCATTGGCGATTCTAAATTGTGCGTGTGCCCTGTGGTGGACTGGTGCCGGGGTTTGTTCCTGTGTTGGCTAGGATTGGCTCCAGCAGACTCCCGTGACCCTGTAGTTAGGATATAGAGGGTTGGAAAATGACTGACTGACTGACTGACTAACTAACAAATGGCTCTTACAAATACATCTGGAGAACAAAAAAACTAAATTCCTGCTTTTGCTTTGTCATTCTGGGGAATTGAGCATTGCTTGATGTGGACAGAAAATGAATTTAGTTGAGGATGCAGGAAGTAGAGCTGGCGAAGGTGGAGGAGCTTATATACTTGGGATCAACAGTACAGAGTAATGGGGATTGTGGTAGAGAGGTGAAGAAGAGAGTGCAGGCAGGGTGGAGAGGAGTGTCAGGAGTGATCTGTGACAGACGGGTATCAGTAAGAGTGAAAGGGGAGGTCTACAGGACGGTAGTGAGACCAGCTATGTTATATGGGCAGGAGACGGTGGCACAGGAGACAGAGCTGGAGGTGGCACAGTTAAAGATGTTAAGATTTGGATTGGGTGTGATGAGGATGGACAGGATTAGAAATGAGGACATTAGAGGGTCAGCTCAGATTAGACGATTGGGAGACAAAGTCAGAGAGGCGAGATTACATTGACAGAGGAGAGATGCTGGGTATACTGGGAGAAGGGTGCTAAGGATAGAGCTGCCAGGTAAGAGGAAAAGAGGAAGGCCTAAGAGGAGGTTTATGGATGTGGTGAGAGAGGACATGCAGGTGACGGGGGTGACAGAACAAGATGACAAGGACAGGAAGATATGGAAACAGATGATCCACTGTGGCGACCCCTAATGGGAGCAGCCAAAAGAAGAAGAAGATTTTAGCATAAGGCTGCAACATAGCAAAATTTAAAAAAGTGATGGGATCTTAATACTTTCTGAATCCACAATATTTAGGATTTGATAAATTATTGTCATCATTATTTGGTTACATTTGCTTTATTTTTTCCAATTGGAGCACAGGCAAGTGAAGTGACTTGTTCATGATCACACAGGGTCAGCAGTAGGGTCTAAACCCACATCATCAGGGTCTAAAGTCCAAAGCCTTAACTATTACACTTTTGCAAAGGAAACAGGGGCCCTGCCAAAATCTCATTCTGCAGCACAAACACTTGCTGATCACTAAGTTTTAAATACAACTTTTATTTTTATAGCAAATTTTCACACAAATGGTGTAGCTCAAAGTGCCTTACAAGATGAAGAAAGGAAAGTTTATGAAAAAATAAAAACAAGATTAGGAAATACTAAATAACAAAGAGTAAAGTAAGGTCCGATTGTAGAAAAACGGGAGAAAAAAAAAAAAAACTTGCACGGATTTTAAAATATTTAAACCCCAGTTGAAAAAAATTTGCCACTTTTCACAGAGCACTACAAAATGTAAAAATAAATGCATAAATGAATTAATATTTCACATGAACGGCAATTCCAGTCACTTCACTTCTATACACTTAAGCCGATGTCGCATTATGCCACTTTTTTGTTGATCTTGTCGCCGCACTATTTCGGAGCGTGGGGGGAAACAGTCCAGCGAGTTCAGCAGCAACCTCTTCCGTTTAATTTTTTTATTTTCTTTCTATTCTGTTATGGGATGTAAAAACGAGACATCAGACTGATGAGCTTGTCTTCTGTTTGTGAGGTTCAAAACACGCGTGTTCTTTATTTCAGCGCTAGTTACGGTCTACTGTACTGTATATACATTGTACTTCCGGATCAGCGTTCATTGGTCCGTTTGGTTGTCAGCTGTTCTGCATACGGCGTACACAGCCCGCCACTCCGGCTAATGTGAATCCGTTGGATTTGATCCTCGCCAGTCACAGACATTAGATGATCGATTTCACAGGAGCGCATTCCTGATTGGCCAAGATTATGTAAATGAAGGTTACGACTGAAAATCTCTGGAAAAGTCGTCTAATGTGTCGTGGGCTTTAGAAGATGCTTTATTTCATAAGTAACTCGTGAAAGCCACGCACCAAAATGACATTTCATCCAACCTGCACTGGCTGAAGCTCTGAATTTCACAGACTTGGATGGACGTGCAGAATATTGGTGCCGTTTTCACATGATTCACACTAACGCTACTACGTTATTTAATAAATGTATAAAACATTTCACTACCTTCTCAAACCAAACCTGATTAATTCAATTCGGAGTCTCGGAATAGATTCAATCCCGACGGGATCGGGAGAGCGGCAGGACAAACAGTGAACGTGCTGAAAACACTAAAACAGTCCCGTAAAGAATACGTTTATCCTAACAATGAATATAAATACAATTGAAATAGTCCGGAGATTACAGTTTTTAATATAAAATATTTAGCCAAAAACCATCTCATAGGCGGCGTTCTTTTCATACGCGCATGCGTAAATACAGCAGATGACACTCTTGGCTAGGGAGAAGGCGGCAAAACCCGAGCGTGAAATCTCGCGAGACTCCGTCATCCGGCACAAAGTGCGAAAGTCAAACAGCGGCCAAGTTTGTTCCTCTTTGACGGGATAGTGACTGCGGTTTTTAAGTGTTTAAAATACATCACGCACACGAGATGTAGGACATTATGAACGAACGGGAAACGCGCTAATTAAGCGGCGTGGGAATTTGCTTGTAAGACGTCACGTAGCCAACATTGGCCCAGCCATCTCGGCGTGCTCGGCCGACGATTAATTACAGTGAGTTTTATCACATTTTCTTCCTGTGAAACATTTAGGCTATCTTATTATTTTGGTGAAAATGTTAGGCTTAATCTTTAATGTTAAAATGTTAAGGAGCTTTCAATTAACTTTGTTTGACGCGTATCATTATTTTAAAGTTATTGTTGTCATTGCATGGAGGGTTTTTCATGTTTATTTACTGTACTTGAGCTGACATCTCGTGCTGCGTTCAATTTGAAGTGGAAAATCGGCATTTTCAACTGGAACGGCCATTTAACTCGGATTTCCGACTCGGGGTTGGTTTGGCCGACTTCAGATCACGACGTCAGTCCAAAATGGCGACACGAACTTTAGTGAGAGCTGAATTATCACACCGTTTTTTGGCACTTCTGTCTATTTGTGTCACATTAAATCAGTCGCACGCACAGTACTGTTCAACTTCTATCCGTGGACTTGTTGCTACGGTATTAGGATGCGCGAAATACCACATAATGCATTATGAACTACTGTTTAATCTGAAGGCGCAAACACAGCAAAGGTTTTCCTGGATGCGTCCATATTGGGTTTCCGAATGTTTGACGTCATCTGTGGAACGCTAATCCGCTGGTGAGAAGGGTTTAACTCGGGGTGGGCAAAGTCAGTCCTGGAGGGCCGCAGTGGCTGCAGGTTTTTGTTCCAACCCAGTTGCTTAATTAGAGAACAATCCTTCCCAATAATTTCATTTCATTGCTTGTTAGTGCTTTAACTCATCCTTGTCAGGTCATTCTCATAGCATAGATTTTTTTTTCCTTTCTAAGGATGTCCGCATTAAATGGATTTGTAATTCTCGGTTACAGTGAAATTTGTTATGTAATTGAATTGGTTTTGACTGATTATTGTATTGTGATCAATGCTGAACATGTATGCAAAATTTCAATAAGTTTGCTTTGCCAAAAGTGGGTTTAAAAATCAGTCAGAGGAGTCAAGTTAAATAAAATCGTTTACTTAATAAAAACAAATCCATTAAAATGAATTCAAAAGAATTTAATTAGGAGCAAAAACAGGTCACTAATTAAGAAAAGGGTTAGAATGAAAACCTGCATCCACTGTGGCCCTCCAGGACTGGAGTTTGAGACCACTGGTCTAAAGCGATGGGTGTTTTGTGACGGACGTCGAGGATGTTTAATGATCTGGGGGCATTACATGACTGATCTCATAGGTATTGTGGTCTGCAGTTTCCAGAAATTGCAAGACAGGGAAGAATGGAATTGGCGTTTTAAAGTCGGCTGCTAGCTAGTGGTCCTAAAAAGAACCGTTGGCATTTTCAGCACATTTTCTGCTTGTTGTTCAGGTCCTCGGTGGCGCCATACACTTTCACAGCTTATTGTTATTTTGCCCCTTTGTGTATGCCACCTAGCTCTGCCACACCTGGGTTCAGAGGCAACCCGTGTGCCACACTGTCCTCTGCAAGCTGACCCAGTGCTTCTAGGATGGGCACTAAATCCCCATTGTTATGATTTTGTTTTAAAATTTATATTTTCCTTTTACAAAAAAAAAAAAAAAAGTTTTTTTAATGATGTCTTTAAACACCTAAGTCTTCTTGACTTTGCTTGAGCATTATTCATTTTATTTTTGTTTTGTTTTTGAAATGATCACAATCCTATTTTATTTTTCTGGCAGGTGTTGCCAATTTGTAGTGTCATTCCTATGGTGATAAGGGGGAATGACCACCTGGAGTTCACAAACTTTGATGTCACTAGATGAGCATCATAAAGGTTTACATCACGGGAGATCTTATTGTCCAAGAGTGTAGATATTTCAAAATATTCTGAGTGTGTGTTAAAGAGAGAATTTAGGGTTATGACTTTTGTTTTGTATTCCTAGGATTTTAGGTAGGGATCAGCATCAAGGCTTAAGCCAGTGTAACATTACTTTGCTGTTGTGTATGTCAGACATGTCAACTACTGTTGCTAATCTCATCCCTGCACCATGTCAGCTTAAATGACTGAAAATCGCTGGGCATGTCACATTTAGCAATTGCGTGACACAGATAATGTGACATGGTGTGCTGCCTGGTTTTGACCTTTTTGCTTTGGTTCTCCACAGCGATTTTTTGTCTCTTCCATTCCCCAGTCCTTTTTTCATTATGATATTCCTAAATTGTCCTTAGTGTGTGGGTGGGTGTGTGTGTGTGTGACCTGCGGTGGGCTGGAGCCCTGTCCAGGGATTTGTTCCTGCCTTGTTCCCTGTGTTGGCTGGGACTGGCTCCAGCAGACCTCCGTGACCCTGTGTTAGGATATAGCAGGTTGGATAATGGATGGATATACCAGCTTTGTGAAATGGTGCAGAACAACCATAACCTTAAGTTGGTTATAAAATAGATGGATGCATGTTTCTGTGCAAGATTCTGTCGACATACCTCTTTGTGTAGCAAGAGTAAGGTGTCACTGTGTGTGTGTGGACTTTGTGCCGTCATGAATGTTTCAGTGCAGTTGATATGTTGTGCACATTTGTATGTGTGCTGGTATGTGCTCAGCCTTGTTATTGTGCATGTTTGCATTTCTCTTGTTCTGTGTCTTTATACATGTCTCTGTCTTCATGGAGGGTCTCATGTATCACTTGTGTTCTATTAACTAAATCTATCTTGTGTGCTGAAGTGCCACACTGAACATCCTTGTGAGGTTTGATTGTGCAGCTGAAATTTTTTTCCTTTGGTCATTAACATGTCGTGCAAGGCCTGTGACCTTCCTCTCTTGGTGGGGAGACATGCGCTATCGTTGTTTGAGCTTGAAATGCTGGGATGTTTAAGACTGAAAACTTTTGATCATCGGTAAACTGTGATGCTGCACAACAGTCATGGAATATGAGTTGTCTCAGTTGTTGCGGTTGGGGGTGTGTGGAGGATTTGCCAAAGGGATGACATCATGAGGAAAAGGTTGCCATGGAGATACGGTCAGTTGTTGCTATGGGACTCTTGAGCAGTGTTCTGGCGTGGAGGAGTAAATAAAAAACCCGTTGGTCAGTGTGCAGTCACAGACACAGGCCCTTTGTTTGGCTTTAAGAGGCACAGAGCCTCGGAGGCTTTAAAGGAGACGTGCGTTTCCTCCCAGCGAGGTGGTCACTTGCTTAAAATCGTGCTGCTGGTCACCAGTGTCTCTGTTTGTTAGACAGGCTGTTCAGCAGTGATCATTGTACAGTGGCCCAACTGTCTGGTCTTATGTGGGTCTGTGTTTCCCTGGGGCTATTGCTAAACTTGGAACTTCTGTCTTTATGGTCCTGAGTGCACCTGCTTATGTTTGTGCTCTTTAAATGGGTTAAGAGAAGCCCTCTGTTGATGTCCTATTATGGTGGCCTGTATGAGGAGAGCTATATAAAATCATATTCGTTTGATTACTCGGATGGTTTCATTTCCTGATATTGGCACTTGTGAGGGAGTTGTGTTTTGCTTTGCCCCATGTGGGCCTGTGTAGGTCTGGGTGGACCCTCCTGAACTATTCATTGCTCTGCATTTGCAGAGACCTCCGTGAATCTTTCCCAGCTACTCGGTTGCCATGAACACTCTGTTTGCTTTTCTCACTCCTTCTTGCTGCCCATTGTTACACTAAGGCTCCATATTTCAGCAGGTACTCCGTTGCCTTGCCAACTTGACGGAGGAGCCATCTCTCATTTTGCAATATGCATAGCTAGACTAGTGAGCGCATTGCAGTTACACAGACTGTAGCATCTCTCTCCTTTAAGAAGACAGAGTCTTCACTGGAGAATGGCCTCCCACAATCAGTTCAGTGACGGGGTGAATAGTAAAGGGGGGGGGGGGGGCAGCAAATATATCTTCTTTTTCAGATGCTCCATATTCCACAGACGTTTCAACCTTTTTCTCATTTTATTCCAGTTTTAATCCACTGTTCCATTTATTGGAGCTGCTTAATCCAATTTTAGAATTATGGGGAGCATCAGGAACAAGGCAGGAAAAAAATGTGACTGGAGCACATATAAGAAAAAGGTCCCAAAATGTTGTTTTTTCATAATCCTAAATAAAGATGTTATGGTGGTGCAGTGGTTAACAGTGCTGTCTCACAGCAGCCAGTGCATTAAGCAGAAGCATACAATAAAAGATGTCAGTTCAATTGAACTTCCTAAGTACCTCGGAAGTGATAACTTTGTGTCTGTATGAAAGGTTGTGGGGAACAGTCAGTCAGGAAGCCACAAGTTAGTGGCAGTGGCTCAATCTGTCATTAAGATGCTGTGGCTAGTTATTTAAAGAGAACAAATATGGGAGCAAATGTTTGGGTGCTTGTGCACTGTACTTATTAGATTATTATGTTTGTGTTCTCCCAATTATACCCCCTCTTGTTGTTTTGTGTTTAATAAATGTTTTATTTCATACCAGTAATGGCACACTGCACGAATACACTTGACTTGAGCATTCCTAGTTTTCAGACACTTTCTCTGTACGTTTAGCATTTGGTTTGCTCAGAGGTTGATGCGCTTGCTGCTTCCTGAGCAGCTCTTCTTTTCTCCACCCTAGCAGCCCACTGCTTCTCTTCTTTTGTTGGCATCTTTTCGTGTTAAACTGATTAAGTCAGTGTTTGTGCTGTAATTACTTAGTGCGTTTTCCTTAATTTTTCACTTAAGCTGGCACTTAAGTCTTCAATCTGCCTCAAGAATGATTTTAGATATGAAGAGGTAGGGTAAGTGACGGCGAAGGTGGTAGGGATGAGAATGGCACCCGTACACGTGTTGATACTACAATGAAATAAGAATATAAAGAGGAATAACCTTGGAGGTCAGTTATCACCTTGAAAGCAGATAGTAGACGTCACGTAGTATATGTGTACAAAATTTCAGGTCAATGGGTCAAACGGTTTGCGAGCTACAGGTGATTTAAATTCCTGGACGAACAGACAGCCACGGTAGCGTATTATATATAATGATACGATTCATTTTTGGGCATTCTGTTTTGGTTAAGAGAGGCATAAAAACAAAGAATGGATATCTACAAATTTAAGAAGCCTACACTTTGTGACAATTCTTAAAGGATGTTTTTAGGTATTTGTACATTGAATTAATGAATACAAAAATTTGAAAATAACAGTAAAAATATTTTAATTTTAATCTGTAGATGAAGTGATGGGTGGTGCAGTGACACAGTGAATAGTGCTGCTTCCACTTGGCCCAGTCTTCACATTCTCCTCCGTGTCTGTGTCTGGGTTTTCTTTCCAAATCCCCCTCAGACGTCACATGTGAGTTACGATTCGTTAATTATGGATTCTAGATTGGCCTTGTTTGAGTAGGTGTGTTCTTGAGTGGGCCTTACGGTGTTAGAGTGGTCCATGCAGGGTTGGGCAGTACTGTTTGAATCGGTTTCAGCCCTCCATGTGACTTGGAATCAAAAGGTGATTATCTGCATTTCTAAATATAATTTCCCTTTAATTGAGTTTGATGTTCCTGGGATAGGCCACTATCTCCAGTAATAATGATTTTGAGAATGTTGTGTAATGTTCTTTAAATAATAGACACCAGGTGGGTACTTGTCTTGCACATGTAACTATTGTAATCAACTTTGACCCTGCATTTGTTTAAACATTTTTGAAAGTATTATGTAATTTGTACTATAAATAAAAAAAACAGTGCTTGGGTTGATTTTTGCCAGTGCTACAGGATAGGTCTGTAGTATTCCGTTAGATTAAGTGGGTTTGCGAATGGATGGTTAGCAACCTAGGGTTCTAATTACTTTTTTTATTTAGCCTGTTGCTGCCAGAATAGGCTCTCACCTCCCACAGTCTTGAATTGGATTAAATTAATTTTGAAAATTAAATAACTGCAAGCATTGGTTTGGTGGGACCTTTTTCTCTTACACCAAAGTTTTAGATGTGTTTTGAACAGGCAACTACAATAGTTGACAAAAGCAAAGCATACAACAAATTAAGGTTAAACCAGCAAAACTGGATCTCAAGTTTGTTAAACCAGCAGGAAACAAAGAGGAGAATGGGACCATCAGTGGAGAGCCCACAACCCGGTTCTGTCCTTGGAATGTTACTTTTACTAATATGTAATACCAGTAATGACGCACTGCACAATAACATGCAGTGAATACACTTGATTTGAGCATTCCTAGTTTTCAGACTCTTTCTCTGTATATTTAGCATTCATTTGCTCAGAGCTCGATGTGCTTGCTGCTTCCTGAGCAGCTCTTCTTTTCTCCACCCTAGTGGCCCGCTTCTTCTCTTCTTTCATCTGCATCTTTTCTTGTTAAAACTGATGAAGTCAGTGTTTGTGTTGCAATTACTTAGTGCATTTTCTTTAATTTTTCACTTAAGCTGGCACTTAAGTCTTCAATCTGCCACAAGAATAATTTAAGATATGAAGAGGTAGGGGAAGTGACGGCGAAGATGGTAGGGATGAGAACAACCACCCTGCTGGCCACAGCCGAGAGTTGATTCTACAGTACAATAAAATAAAAAGAGGAGTAAACTTGGAGGTCATTCATCACACCGAAAGCGGCTAGTAGACGTCATGTAGTATATGCGTACCAAAATTCAGGTCAATAAGTTAAACAGCACGCTATGGGTGATTTAAAACTGACAGACACTGAGGAGGCAACAAAAACAATTCAAGAAGACGTGGAGAAGCTTCAGAACTGGGTCAACATTTGCAGTTTAATGTAAAAAAAAAAAAATGCAAAGTGCTACATGTGGGCAAAAAAGTCAGCTGTAATTGCAAGATGGAGACACTGTTTTATAGGAACCAACAAGTGAAAAGGATTTAGGGGTTTATGCTGACACAACATTTTCATCATTTAAGCAGTGTGTGGAAGCTATTAAAAAGGCAAAAAAATTTGGATGTGAGTGTCAGTAGGCCTTGTGCCCCTGGAAACAAGTTACCCAAACTATTCTATAACATTTCAGTAATTTACCGCTCTGATTCTGATCTTTCTGATCATAAAATAGGTCATTACGATAGCAATTGGCAAGAAGAATTCATAATTAATTGCAGAATTACAGTATTTGAGGGTTCCTCTCGAGTGCCTGTTTCTCTTGCACGATTTCACTCGAAAACTAATGAACACATCGTCATCTCACGACAGGCTTAAGTTTCAGGTTTGGTATTTTTTCATCCGGCCGTTTTAGTTCTAGACCATACAAAAGAAACTGTGACACAGACGCACAGACACCCATCATTGAGATATCAATGTTTTCGGTATCGGGGGACCATAAAACGTCTCAAACCGGAGATTGAAATGTTTGACGAATCTAAAGCTTTCGTTCCTACCCTATAGACAGTTATGGTGGAGGAGGGCGCAAAGCAAAAAAATGTTAGGGTATAACATAAAAAATGTTCAATATACAGTAAATCAAGGGACTTCATCCTCAAGACTATATCATGCAGTAGTGAAATCACATCTGGAGAAGCAGCATTTGAACCTGTTCAGATGAGAGCAACCAGATGCATCCCAGGACTTAAGGACATGTCCTGCCTAAACAGACTCTGAAAATTAAAGCAGAGGAGCCTGTGTGAGGTCCCAATTAAGATCTTCAAAATTCTCAAAGGCTTTGATAAAGCAGAATTCTTTCACCTTAACAGTGAATCGCATACTTGAGGACACCAGTGGAGTTTAAGAGATGTGCTTTTAGGAATGAAGTCAGGCAGCGCATCTTTACACAGAGTTGCGGGAATCTAGAACAAACTACTAGGGCATGGAATTGAAGCAGAAACCTTCATGAGGTACCTGGGGGAGTTATTGGGACAGCTGAACTATTATCTAAATAGATGAATCTGATGGGCTGAATGGTCTCCTGTCATTTGTCAAATTTCTCATGTTCCTCTTTTCTAATGTATGTATTTTGTGCTTCAAATATATAGACTGGCACTCTGTCTAGGGCTGTTTCCTTCCTTGTGCCCATTGATGCTGCCACAGGGCCCTGGCTTCCCATGATCCTGAATTGAACTAAGTGGTTGTGGGAATGTTATGATATGTAGGTATGAACTGACATGACTGAGGATACACTCTGAATGAAAAATGCCAGCCCCCCTCAGTCTCTGCTCCAAAGAAGGGAATCTGATAATTTGGTATCAGATCAGCATAAGCAGGTTAACAAGATGGGTTGTTCGCTCAGTCTTGAGAAGCTATGAATGAAGACTCAAGAGGTAGGTTAAACTTTGATCCAAGGAGCTTTATTTCTCTGCACAGAAAACTCATTACAATGTGCACCCCTGACAGAAAACTCCAGGTGGCAATTGCACATGACAGAGAAAACAGCAGGATCCAAAGGTAGGTCCATACATTTCTGTGATAAGAAACATTTCCAAACTGTACATCAAGCTTTTTACAAAAGCACATTTTTCACATTTCCAGCCGTTTTACACAATGTATGGGAGCGGAAGGCACACCTTGAGGTGCCCAACCGTGGAGGGCTGAAAGAGTGGCGGTCCCAAAGAGCGATGGCACTCGGCAGTGCAATTAAAACTCTTCCAGTTTCCACTGTTGCTTGGCAACATTTAAATAGGCCTGAAAGCGCAATTGTGAGATGCGAGCAGTCAGCCTTTACGTCTGTTTGCATTTTTGTATCCTAGGCTCAGTCGGCTGCGACCTCGCATGGGTTCTCTCCACGGCCCTTGGCCTCATGGTATAGCCTCTGAAAGTCTTTGAAGCGAGGCGCACAGCTGAGCCTGGCTTCACCAAAGTGCAGACTGCCTGTAAAAAGGAACTCGCCGTCTCCTGGCCTCACTCCACACTCCAGCGGCGTCCGCACCTGTCCCAGCCACCTCTTGCTGCGTCCTGAACTGTAGAAAATGCGACTTTTCTGTCGGTATAGTTTGTCCGCTACTACGTTAATCAGAGACTCCTGTAGATCAGCATTGTGGGTCACATCTTGGATCGTTCCTCTTGCCACTAAAAAAAAGAAGGAAGAGAAAAACAAAAATGTTAATTCTTAACCTGTCTGTCATCAAAGTCTGCTTTCACAGTCACTCCATGGCCTCATTGTGAAGTAATCCATGAAATTCCTCTGCGGCCCTAGACTAAACTATGAAGATGAGTACAGTTTGCTCTGCCCTCCTGATGGGCCTCCCCACCGCCTCGGAGTTTGTTAGGGAGACGTCAGGGAGTGGGGCTCATAAGCCGCATGCTCACATTACGTCAAGTGGCTACGCGTGGCTTCTACTCTCCCTCGGGGCTGGGGGGGTTTGCACATGCCGCTAAGCTTACTTGCCCTTTCTTTCTTTGCATGGGTCAGCTTTTATCAAATCAGAAACAGGCAAAGAAAAAAATAACAGACCTGGAGAGCAGTGATATGCAAAGTCTAACTCACTCAACTATGCAGCATGGGTTAGCAGGAGGGGGGCATCAGCGATGGAATTACTGAGGGCACACTAGTTAAACCTCCACCATTCTAGAACAGCTTGGCAGACCTGCAGGAGGAGGAATAGGAAGCAATCCCGGATCTGCTATCATTCAACACTTGGCAGTTTGTTTACTGACTACTTTCACCATCAAAGTGAACCTCAAAGTCCTAAATCATGTTGGAATGCTGGGTCAGAATTGTCAAGAAAGGGGTACAGGGCGGCATGGTGGCGCAGTGGTAGCGCTGCTGCCTCGCAGTTAGGAGACCCGGGTTCGCTTCCCGGGTCCTCCCTGTGTGGAGTTTGCATGTTCTCCCTGTGTCTGCGTGGGTTTCCTCCGGGCGCTCCGGTTTCCTCCCACAGTCCAAAGACATGCAGGTTAGGTGGATTGGCGATTCTAAATTGGCCTTGGTGTGTGGGTGTGTTTGTGTGTGTCCTGCGGTGGGTTGGCACCCTGCCCAGGATTAGTTTCTGCCTTGTGCCCTGTGTTGGCTGGGATTGACTCCAGCAGACCCCCGTGACCCTGTGCTCGGATTCGGCGGGTTGGATGATGGGTGGATGGGGTTGGGTACAGCAGCTTAGAGTGTCAGCATTGTCCACCTGTGTGGTGCCGCTGAAAGATGCATGAACCACTTATTTTACATGCGGCTGATGACTGTCTATGAGGTGACTAACAAGATTAGAATAAAGTTTAGAACACAGACAGATTAAGTTAGGCAGACAGAAGAACTGAAATTGTGGCTTACAGTTCTGTGCCTTAAGAGAAAGTACAGAATGGAAGTGGATCAGCTGGTAGACTGGTACAAGTGCAATGACCTGTCCCTCAAAAATAAGAGATGATGGTGGATTTCAGGAAGACCCACCTTGCATCACACTCCACCTTACATCAAAAGTTCTGAAGTAGAGAGTGATGAAGCACCAAATTAATTTGTATGCACCTCGCAGATAACCTGAAATGGGATATCAGTTCCTCCTCTTTGACCAAGAAAGCACAGCAGCAGCTTCACTTTCTGTGCCAGCTGAAGAGGACAAGTCTTAAGTGCCACATGCTCACCTCATTCTACAGGGGCCACCTTAAAAGCTTCCTAACCAGTTGCATCACTGTCTGGTATGGGAACTGTAACACATCTGATTGTGAATCCATACAGTGTATAGTGTGCACTGTGAAGACCATCATGGAAATTTTCTTAAAGTACTGCATCTATAAGGCTGCCAGCATTGTGGTGAATCTCCCCCACAATCACTTTTCCCTGCTGCCATCTGGCAGAGGATATTGGAGCCTATGGACCAGCACTGCCAGACTGAACAACCGCTTCTCCCCACAAGTATTCAGGCTCCTGAACACGATGAGACCCCCTATCCCTACATGTGCCCCCTTATCATAGGCTTGTCTTTAATTACTGTTCTGTTCTGCTTTCCTTGTCCATTGTTCATATCCAGTAATCACTGGTAATAGTCTGTCTGTATTATGTTGATTTGTTCAGATGTTATTCCTTGTTCTGAATTCCCGCATGTAAAATTACCCACCCTTTTTGTATTGTTTTATTATCATATTTATTGTCTTACTATTGCACTGTGGCTCTGGGAAACAATTTCCTGTTAGTGTATAATGTGCCAAGGTATGCATATAGATAATGACAGTAAAGCTCATTTGATTTGACATTTGACACTTTTTCCCAGATAATTCCCCACAAAACCCCCTCCCACACCCCCCGAATCCCAATGTTGTAATGAGTTGGTGGCAGGGACAGTCGTCTAGTCTGATACACCCAGCAACACACTGGTACTAGTCCGGTTTGATTTTGTTTATAGTTGTAGGGGTGGAGCATGAGTGCAGGAGCTCAACTGTGCTGAAAAGTCGTTACACATTTGCTAGTTTTGATTTGGCCTTAGATTTTCCAGTAGTGTAAATTGGCATGGTCTGGAGACGCGAACATACCCAATGACTAGAATTCATATTGACTCTCCCCACTATAGCATATGGCCTGCACATTGAGGCGTGTTACTGACCGCAGTTTCCGTATTTTATTTGTATGTGTCTGTATGTAATTGTATATACAGTACAGGCCAAAAGTTTGGCCACACCTCCTCATTCAATGTGTTTTCTTTATTTTCATGACCATTTACAGCACTCCATCACTCTCCTTCTTGGTCAAATAGCCCTTACACAGCCTGGAGGTGTGTTTGGGGTCATTGTCCTGTTGAAAAATAAATGATTGTCCAACTAACCTGACTTCTGCACAACACAACTGCTGGTCCCAACCCCATTGATAAAGCAAGAAATTCCACTAAATAACCCTGATAAGGCACATCTGTGAAGTGAAAACCATTTCAGGTGACTACCTGTTGAAACTCATCGAGAGAATGCCAAGAGTGTGCAAAGCAGTAATCAGAGCAAAGGGTGGCTATTTTGAAGAAACTAGAATATAAAACATGTTTTCAGTTATTTCATCTTTTTTTGTTAAGTACATAACTCCACATGTGTTCATTCATAGTTTTGATGCCTTCAGTCATGAAAATAAAGAAAACACATTGAATGAGGAGGTGTGTCCAAACTTTTGGCCTGTACTGTGTGTGTGTGTGTGTATATATATATATATATATATATATATATATATATATAATATTTTATATGTGTATATATATATGTATGTGTGTTTTCAGGTGGAGCACATGTAGGTTAAGTGATTTACAATAGGGACTCTGCTCTGTTGGGCCCTTGAGCAAGGCCCTTAACCTGCAATTGCTGAGCGCTTTCAGTAGTGAGAAAAGCGCTAAATAAATACAAAAAAGAATTATTAATTATAAATACTCAGTGGCAGCAACCCATTCACCAAAACAATGGGTGAAAACCTATCCGCTTCTGAGAAGATGAATGGCAGGTCTAGTCTTAAGCCAGTGAGAAACAAAGGAAACAACAAGGATTAAAGAAACAGAGAAGAAACTTACCAAAATCACTGCTGCACACAGCCAAGAGGACCTCTGCATCACTGCACGGCCGGCAGGGTGCTGAAAAACAAACAAAGACTGAGGTAAAGAACAAGCTTTGTGTACAAAATTGGTCCCTTCGAATCTCCAGAACAGCAGGTTTCTTGAGCATATGTCAGTCTAGATAGCATATTCAGAACTAGGATCCTAAGAAGATTTGTTATTTGGCGTCTCTTGTTTTCTGTCTTGCACCCAGTGCTACCCTCCACAACCCAGGGTTGGATGTTCTGTTATTTTTAGGTTCCAAATTGGCACAGTGAGTGCAGGAACTCTGAAAAATCAATGCCCTTTCAGTTATGTATCAAACCCATGAGATAATGTTCCTCCATATTCCATACCACTTAACCCAATCACAGAATCGTTGGGTATTGGAGCTTATCACTGGGTGCATGTTAATCGCATTTACGTGCGCATACACTGGGCCTGTTAGGAGTCACCACGTAGTTCAACATAAGACTTTTTGTGTGCGAGGAAAAACTGGAGCACAATGGTGGATTGCAGGGAGGATGGTACTATATCTAAAAATCAAATGATCAGTTTTGTAGGTAAGTAAACTCGGGATTCTGTCCTGGATGACCACAATAATTGACTGGTCATATTGCAGCAAGTCTGCTGTGGACACTAAAGGGTTGATAGTAAGCCACCTTGAATTCAAATTGAAAAGTGCTACATAAATAAAGTTATTATTATTATTAGCAGCCCCACCAGGCCTTCCTCTGCAGGATATGTTTCTGTTAGGTGTGCTTTATACCCAAACAGAAGAAGGGACACGTGCAGTGCCTTAGTGCTATCTTCCCTGCTAGAAAAGCTGAGCTACAGGACTGCAGAGGAGGAAACTGTCCCAAACTGTGGAAACTGTGACTGGCAGGGAAAACCAAGGATATTGTGTTTTGTTTTTTGTTTTTTTTTAAAAAAAGAAAAAGTACAAGCAAGTCATTGTATTAATGTCTGAATTCATATGACGAGGCAAAAAAAGCAGGTGGAGGTCAAAATGAAAACAAGGCAGGCACAAAGATTAATTAATTATATTAAAAAAAAAAATAAATCGTAATTCAAACACAAAAGTCAAATACTAGATTTTCAAAATATGTGAAATGTGATGGGAGCCAGACAAGAAGATTTTGGAGTCGGGATGTTTAATGTTAAAGCAAAAAGTGTCTGAGAGATTCCTTTTTTTTAATCTGCCTTGCACCTTCCATCATGTGACTGGTGTCGGACTGATGTTGCTTAGTAGCAGCCACTGGCAGGAGGGGTGAGTATCAACCTGCCCAGCTGCTGTCACATGTAGTCACTGGTCCACTACCCACAGCAGTACCATTCCAAAACTCACATTCTGTTCAGTCTCAACTTTCAAGCCTTTCTAGGAAAAATCTTGGTTTGCTGCATCAAGAGGTGTTATTGAGGCCAGCAGGGAACGCTTACCCTGTGGTCTGTGTTTGGATATCAATGCAGTGATGGGACCTGGTCATTCTGGCTCCCTGATCATCCTCTTGTTTCATATTAGCTGACTATCGCTCTCTCTCTTTCGTTAACCATCTAATAGGCAATGTGTGGTGAGTCTACAGTATTGAGAGAAAAATGGCTGCCTGTGCATCATTGAGGTGGATGATATACATTTGTGGTTGTTGAAGTGGTTCCAAACTGTCTATGCAAAAGTCTTTAAATACATTAGAAAAGCACTTTACAAATGTAAGCATTTAATACTAAAATACCTTGTGTCATTATTTCTGTGGCACTCTCTGCGTAATCAAGCTTTACTACCTCTGTTGGTTCTTCTACATAGTGTCGTTCCAAGTCAGACGTTCTTTTGCCATCAGCCCCTTTTCTGTGATGTTTTATGTTGTCTGCCATTCCACCCCTGACTATACTCTACTGCCTTTCACTACTTTAATTTTACTGAACTACTTTATTTCAAATTCACTGTAGGTTTGCCCCTCACAACGTTACTGAGTGCAAAGCAGAAGCCATCACTGGAATGGATGTCTAAACCTACCCTGTAAATGCGAATGCCGGAGGACATGAGGTGAATGTGCAGACTTGACAGACGGTGAATAACCTGGGATTCACATTCGGCTGTGGGGCTTGTGTTATAACTGCTGAGCCATTAATATACTTGTGCGTAGCATCTGTGACAGCAGATTTGCTGAGTGTAGTCCCAATAAAACACCATGAAATAACCTAGAGAATGGCACAATACAATAATTCAAAATGTACTAAAGACCAGAAAACAATGGAGGAGAGGGACGTAAAACTGGCCAAGTTGACTCGTAGCGGTCCGAGACGTGCATTTAAGTGAAAGCCTTCATCATTTTGAATCCTGATTTGGCAAAATGAACATTCTAAAACAGCTGTTTGCTAATAGGGTAGGCTAAGTTAACTTCAAATCATTAATTGTTATAGTAGCGCTTTTCCAAACTACTCAAAGTACTTTACATAGTGGGGAGCCACTTCCACCACCATCACTGGGGGGGATAAAACCGCGGCTGTTCTTGAGCCAGTACATTCATCATATTGACCATTCGGTGCTGAAGGGTGAGAGAGATCAGGGGCCAGACAAGACTGTGGTGGGCAATTTAACCAGGACATCAGGGTACATCCTAATCTTTTCAAAAGCTGACCAGCGATCTTTTATGACCACAGTGTGTCAGGACCTCGGTTTTAAATCTTCTCTGATGGAGGCCCCCATTTTTACAGCACAGTGTCCCCATCACTGCTCCTGGGGCAATGGAGTCCATATACAGGCCACAGGGTAAAGTGCCCACCTGTTCCAGCAGCAATCCAAGATTGTCCTCCACTAATAGTGCTTTGTTCAGGCTCTCGAGTTTTGGGTTGCTTTCTCAAGAAGCCGTCACATTCAAGCAGGAAGGGCAGAGCACCTGATAGAGCCTTTCTCCTGAAATAGAGCTACATTATTTGCTGCCATATTTTTCTTCCTGAAAATTTGGCAAGTAGCCTCCACATCCAATTAACACTGTGATACATGGAAATGGGGAAAAAAAAATACATGCCTACTAATATCATAGGAAAAAAACAAATTTACTGGCAGGTACGCACATTTGAACTGAAACAGATGAAGAACAGAGCTATGCAGAGGTGGAGGTCATTCATGAGTCAAAATTAACAGCATACAGGATGTTTGAGTCTTTTGCCAATGTCAATATTTTCCAGCCATTTATCTTGTATTTGGTGTGTAACTTTATATTGTATCTTTGTGTGCCCTGTGCTGTGCTGTGTTTTGTCTTATTTGTTAAAGGTGCTAAATACAATAAAAGCTGATTGATTGGCTGCAGCAAAAACCCGAGGCTGATGTGGCACTGAAGGGGCTAAACTTGGGCTACATCCGCACTGCTGTGTTTTCGTTTAAAAATGAAGAAATCAATCTCCGTTTTTACCGTTCATCCACACTACCACAGTGTTCCTCAGAGTGTTCTTTATTTTGGCTTAATTTGCATCTTTGGCAACATACAGTATATGCCCAAAATAAAGTAAAACTACTTTGCCTGATTAAGGCAGCAAGTAGGGTCATTGAGGAGGAAGGAAAAAAAAAATCAGTGCAGCAGCTAAATGAGGACCTGGTCCTTAAAGCGCTCTGTCAAATCCTCAGCAATCCCACATGGCCACTACATTACAAATGTATTTTTGGCTCCATGGCACTAAACAGATTCTTACAATGTCAAATAAAAACTTCCACATTCAAGAAAACATTCATACCCTCAGCAATTAGGCCGTGGACAAGTAACTGGAATACATGTCCATCACTGACATGGCAGATTCATATACGTGACTGTACAGATAGATGACAAGTTTTTTAGTAGGTGTATTTGCTTGTGTATGTGTGTTTAATTTAGGAATGCATGCTAGGGTTCAGAAATATGTGACTCCTTGTATTTATCTTTTTTTTTCTTTTTAAAACCTACTGTATATCTCTAATTTCTGGTTGATGCACAAACCAAGTGAATTCCCTTATAAGGGATAGGAAGATAATTTTGAAGTTTTAACTCCTGAAAGCTGAGACCTTTGGGAATGCTCTTCAGATGCTGGCTCGGTTTTACACTGTGGACAGGTGAAAACATAGACGTTCAAAAGAGCAGACTGTAATTGTGTTTCGATTTTATTTGTGCTTATTACGTATCCCTTTCCTTATTAGGTCCTGCTCATTATAACGTCTCATTCCCTGATTGCTGGTTGGTCACCCTTCGCAGTATGGAGGAGTTGCTTTCCCTGGCGCTTGCTGCTGTGTTGCTTACTTGTATACATCTAGTTTGAATGCTGCATACATGTGCAAAAGGCAAATACATTTCCAGTTGCTACAGTTTCGTGTTAAAGCAGTGTCCACTTCATTACATCCAAGTACTTGTTAACACAAATAGTCAGCTCACTCAAACAGCAAGTCATTTGGCTGCAGCTCAATCTATACAGCATCCAGCCATGGTCAAGATATTGAGATGTTGTTTAACTAAACATTTTGATTGGGCCACGATCTAAGCCACTTTCACTCATGGTATGTGTTCGTGCCTGACGTGATGCTTCAGCTGCCTTTATTGGATTTTCATGCACTTCATTCTCCAAAGCTTACAGACAATTGGACAATAATCAAAATCTTGAGTGAGCAACAAAAGAGGGGGCCGGAGTTGGTGCTAGATAAGAGGACCTCATAAAGTGGCCAGAGTGCGCAAGAGTTTTGTTTTGTTTGTCTGTTCTTTAAAGAACAGGAATTTGCTTTTTCTTTAGTGGAACTACCCACTCCAGAGCAAGTTTGTGCTTATTATAAACCTGGAGGAGTGCATTTTGCCCTCAATTACTGCATTCCAGCAAAATTAATGAGAACATTTGTCACCCATTTGATAGAAAGATATTTGTAGTTGCCATTAGACTGTTCTAGGGAGATGCTGTCTTGATCATTTCCAGGCAAAATGACTGTGGTTTTGCATTGAGAGTGCAGGCATTTTAAATGGGTGGGTTGGGGGAATCCCCTCTTGATCATTTACAGGCATTAGGGGTTTGTTTTTATGTGGGATTTTTGTCATTGAAAATGGGTGGTGGTGCATTCATACGCCAGCATAATGGGTGTGTTAGTACTCCCGTTAACATTGGCCAATTTGGATTTATGTATGATTGTACCATTTGGGCCAAGCCACGAAGAAAATTCCAAATATCCCAAGGCCAGGTGACTCAGAGTTCCCAGGGCCTTTCTTACAGGAGAAATGTCATGGGTAATAAAAGTTAATATGAGGAGCAAGGTTTGCACAGAGCTAAACCAAAAATCTGAGGTCCATTCAAAATTAAAAGGGACGACCCCACAAAGTTTCTTAGAAGGGATATTTAGAAATTCTTTGGCAGGAATACAGAATTCAAAGAGGCTGAACACAAGAAGCACCCCCAAAATAGACTGTAAGAAAAAGCTAATTGCAAAATATCAAATTTGGTTTTGCAACATTTTTTTTTGGTATGGTGACTGGGTGGTACACATTTCATTGAGGCTGCACTCTATATGAATAAAACGTTAAATAAATACATTAATAATATTTTGTGTCTGGCAAAGATACCGTTTTGTTAGACAACATCTGGTTTCAATAAAATACTAGGTGCATTCTGATCTGGGTTCAGTAAGATAGCAGTTACTTGCCCATGTGGGTTCATTGAGGTCCAGTTTACTGCAGTTCACTGTCCCGTTGTAATTAATTATGCTAACTGAGAATAAATTTGCCCGTCTTTCCAACTGACAACAGGATCCCCACAGCACAAACGTCAACACAAGCTAAATGCTTTGGGTTAGTTTTGCTTATTCACAGATCTGGAGCCAAAGGTAACACTGAATATTCGTCCAACACCAGAATACACACACGTTCAAATATATATTGTATAAATTATTAATTTAGGAGGGAAACAGGATGGCACAGTGTCCTTAAACTTCTAGAATGTTGGATTAAAATGCCAGTATGTCTCACTGTGGTGTCTGAATGTTCTCCCTATGTTTACAAGACTGCATGTTAGGCTAACAAACAAAAACATTAGACTGGATGAGTGACTGTGGACCTCACTGGACCACACTGCCCAGTGTTATAGCCCGACAACACTTTGCTTTGGACTGTGTACTTCTGGTAAATGACTAATTATAAACTTTTTCTCTTACGTAAGTGGCTGACGCACAGTTAGTCGTCTCTGTGAAGAATCGGCCACCTGTTTTACAGTAGCACTCTAAGCTTATTCAGTGAGGACACCCATCAGATCCACCTTTCATCATAAAACAGAGGAGCAGGGGTTATATCGGAGCCCAGACTTTAGCAAGGGCAATACCACCCAACCTGGCATCCTTCCTTTCTTCCTTTGGCCAGAAATTTTTCAAAGTGCATTGCTTATTTTATGCTTTGGGGCCACCTACTTAATTTTTATTCCTATGAACTGCATAATCTGCATCCATTTCCTATTTAGGGTATGATGGCAACATTTTGTGATGGACTGATAAGGCCATCCCTTACACCCTTTCCCTTCCAGTCTCCTGATGGGAGATATCGTCTTCACATTACAAAATGTTTAATGCATGTGTGGAACTTCATTTTAATAATATGCCCTGGTGTCAGCTATCCATGAATCCTCCTCAAACTAAAAGACTGGTGTTTTGTTCAGAAGTTGCATTCTTAAGTTAAACTTTCACAGGTATTCAAACTGAGCAGTCTAAGGATTATGAGCTCAACCTAACACTGGTCGTGTATTGGACACTGACTGCTACCAAGTGGACGTAAAAACAAGTATGTAGTAATGAGAACATTAGAAAGTGCAGTGATTGCAATTTGCATATTTATCGTAAACTGTGCCTCTACTTGGACCCTAACCCTTCTGTTAACCTGCTTTTTGTTCCAGGCCCCTTCTGTCTGGTGCCATTCTACTGGAGTGTGGGCTCACATCATTGGTAGAGAATTCTGTCCTGCTGTACGTAGTGAAGTGAAAACTGCAATGCTACTTAGGGATTCACAATACAGTAGGTTTACTTTCAAATCAGTATTGTCCAATACTGGAATAATAACAAAAAAAATGTATCATTACTGAATCTGATGTAGAAAAATTTCCAATGTGATGACATAGTTAATATGAGTACATGCTGAATGCTGTGCTGCTTGTTGGGTAAAATAGTGGTGGTGGTGTGGTAATTTGTGGCCACAGTTGCCATTGGCAACAAAATAGACATTTTGTAACACTTTTCTCTTTGGCTGAAGTTAAAAAATAATAATAATAATTAGTTATCTTAAATGATATCACTAAGACAAGTAAGCTGACTACCTCAAAGCTAAAGAGGAAAAACTAGGATTGCTGTCTGCTACTTCTTTATCAAAGTAGCTGTTAATAAATTCAATCAGTTATGTTGATGCTCATTGTTGCAGTATCCATGTTTCTATTTAAAATATATAACAACATTTTAAAACTCAATCCAATTTAGGATGGAAGCCAGGAAGCATGTCTTTATGCAAAGAGAGTCTGAAACAAACTACTGAGTCATGTAGTTGAAACAGAAACTTAAACCATGTTTAAGAAGTATCTGGGTGAGATATGGGGACAGCCTAACTGTTAAGTAACCAATGAAGCCTGATGGACTGAATGGTCTCCTCTTGTTTGTTAGATTTCATATGTGCAGAAGATGAGGTGAAATCTATTCCAGTAGCATGGGGCACAAGGCAGACAATAGCCTTGAACAGCGTGCTATTTTATCCGAGGTCCGCTGTCACAAAGCCAATTTAGAATTCCCAGTTAACCTGACCAGCATATCATGGGGAGAACATGCAAACTAGAGACACAGACAAGACCTAAGGCTGCATTCAGGAGGAAGCAGTGCCAACAAACTGCATGTATGTAAAGCAACTAAGTAAGAAAGTAACACACATACTCATAATTAATTTTATTATTCGATTTGTTCTGGAAACTAAGCCTGTTGACCAAAGGTTAAAAATTACTTCCTCTTTTAACTAGTCTGTAGTAATTTAAGCCAGCAGTTCATCTAGAAACTAAGCTGCAATTTACACAGAAACAAAGTTAAGTAAACAAATTTTAAAATAACAAGTATTGATATGAGAATCAACAAAAATTATACCAAAAAAAAATCAATTTTTTGTCATTAACCCAAAATTTGCATACTGGTGCATGTCAGGTTCCTGGGTACCAATCTATGGAGAAAGTAGGCTGCAATTTACATATTAACAGAATGTGGATAAAAATAACTAGAAACAATAAATATGCAAACTAACAAAACAAAGTAAAAAATAATTGGAAATGATGGTATCGACAGATATGACACATAAATTGACTATCATTGTTTTCCCAAAATTTGCATGTTATTTTACTCTTTTATGTAGTGCCTTTCACTATGTTGTGGGACTTTTTTCCTAGTTTCCGACTACATTAACTTTACAAATCTGTTGATTGCTGATGAATTTCACACTTTCACACATCATTTGGCTTTATTCATAGATTTTAAATTGTCTTCCGTTACTGATCACTGAAGAATTTCATGCATTCAAACAATAATTGCCTTTATTTATAGATTTTGAATGCTCTTATGGACTGGCATGGTCATTAGGCTTGGTGCTGCCCACCGCCACAAAGGTAGAGGGTTTTTTTTCTAGAGTGAAGCAGCCAGTTTAGTGGCATTCAGATACTGAGCCCATTTAAATGTGTGTCATACAAACACACACGGAGTGCACACTCTCCCCTTTGTGTCGCACAGAGCAGTGAATCGCTAAGCTAAGGCCCTTCCATTGCCTCTATTCATTTAAGGATGTTCCTTTATGAAGATCATCATTCAATTTCAAAAAAATTGCACCAAGCTAATTATTCTAAAGAAGGGGAAATGGACAGGAATGAAGAACAGTGGAAGGAGAGCCAGCCAGTAAGCAGCAGAGCTGCACAAGGAGGCTCCTGCTTCCTCACACTATAAACAATACAATAAAAGATCACACATCATTGAGAGCCAAGGAGTAAAAATAGTGAATGCGCTCCACTGCCTTGGCACACGGGAAGTATTCCCCTCTGCCAAGAGGAAAAAAAAAAGCCTCCACTCTGAGGCGGGTACAGCCGGCAACTTGGAGCCATGGGAGTGCAGACCACAAGACAGGCCGCATTGTAAGAGTCACTCACTGGGCGCTACGCCACAGAACACTTCCGATGGGAGACGCAGCGCTCTTAGCTGCACACTGTATTTGCTAAGTGGCCTGAACAATGATGCCAGGATATGGCTGAACTGCAGGGAATTGCCATTCCATCTGCCAGTCTTACCTGAGAGAAGCGGTGACCGCATGCCGATCCTCTGCTGGACCAGCTCGTATTGAAAGGCTGTAATCTTCCGACTAATGTCCAGTTGTGGAGTGGCTTCAATAAAAAGTGAGCCCTCCTCGTTTCCATAGCAGTATATCTGGTTGGGGCTATGCTCCTGTTCCCTAACCAGCACCTTTAAGTCTCCGGATTTTTCTAAATAAATATTCGCTCCCTTGGAGTCTTTGGAAGGCTTGATGCAGATGCTCAAGTACTTGGTTGAGGCCGGTACGACATTGGGCCTCAGGTTGACAATAAGAGCTCCTGTGGGGTACAGCCACTCAAGACTGCCCTCTGAGCAGCGGAGGTAGACCTGCTCCACATCTCTTGTGTGAGGCTCATGTGTCAGTCCGCTGTGGAAACAGAAAACAGAAACAAAAAGGTGAGAGCGATGCCTGGGCTGAAAGAACAAATTATAAAAAGGCTTGCTGCTCCTAAACATAGGTTTCTCCCGGCGAGGCTGCGCTACTGCTGTTGTGCTTATCTTCTCTAACCACAAACTCTTTCGACACACATAGCACTGTTGTCCTGATTTTAAGGGACTCTTGCTGCAAACAGTCACACAGGCTAAGTTCAGGTTTTCATGGTCTGCTAGTGTCCTGCTAGCTCATCTACTAGGTAAAAGGCAATATTGGGAACTTTTACAAAGCTCAAAGAAAAATGTGCAAGGAATCCTACTCAGAATGAAATGGTTCTTTGTCAAGCAATGAAGAGCCACACATCCCAGTAGAGTGCTTTTAAGAAACCGTTCTTTTTAATAGTGAACTTAAGCATAGTTGCTTACCACTTTCATCTCTTTATGGCTGTAGTCTTCCCTTGTCTAAAAGTTCCCACTGAGTGCATACTGTATTTTCATGTTCACAAATACAAAGTACCATGAAGTTCCTAACTTGCATGTTGGAGCAACATAGGATTTTTATTTATACAGTGCCTTGCTAATGGACTGGGCATCTGTCTATAACAGAACCTCCTCACACACATCCACCCAATTTGAAAACACCAGTCCATCTAACTTTTATATAGATAGATAAGTTGATATCAGATAAGATAGATAGCTGTCTAGCAGCCATTAACACTTGCAATTAAAAACAGGTAATCTATCTAAAGACAAGTATGTTTGGGCCTGGTGAGTACTTGGACAGAAGACCAACTAGGAAGAAGGTTAGGTTACTGCTGAAAGAGGTGTTGGTGAGGCCAGCAGGGGGCGCTTACCCTGTACTCTGTATGTGGATCACAATGCCCTATTGCAGTGGTTCCCAAACTCGGTCCTGGGGACCTCCTGTGGCTGCAAGTTTTTTTTTTTTTTCCCAATCAGATTCACAATAAGTGATAATAATTGACAAATTGATCTCATTTAGTTAGCGGGTGTGTTATTTTTTCCTTTTATCTTATACTGCATTCAGAAAAGCACAGCAGTATGGTTTTTACACCGTAAGACATTTAGAAATATTTCTATGTTTTGCTCTAGCTTTAAATGCTTAACTTTTTTGCCCTAGTATTTTTCTCTTATGCTGTGTAGTCTTCACCCTTCATTGTATCCTAATAGTGACAATTAAAAAACGAGTAGACAACCAAATAAAATTAAATGTAACAACTTCAATAATGGAAAGGCAGAATGGAAATCAGTATATATATATATATATATA
>JANRMT010062846.1:4662875-4694582 GCA_026402145.1 Polypterus bichir lapradei | reverse complement strand
GTATATATATATATATATATATATATATATATATATATATGTGTATGTGTGTATGTATGTATGTATGTATGTATGTATATATATTTAATTTTGTAACTTTTTCATTGACCCCAAACCACAGAAACTGGGAAATAACAGCTCACTTAATTTAGCTAGGATTCCAATTAAAAACAAAAGTTGGTTTGAACAAAAATCTGCAGCCCCCAGGGAACCACTGCCCTAGTGCAATGTCTATAATTGGTTCTCTCTCCCCCCCCCCCCCCCGCCCCCAAATGTGTGGAGAGAGTACTGGAGCAAGCGTGCCTGCTGTCATATCATCCAGGTTGATGCTACACATTGGTGGTGGTTAAATTGGATCCCCACTGTCTATGTAATGCACTTTAAGTAGATTAGAGACTTTATGTATAATGTAATTAATTAATTCTATAGATGGGGAAAAGATGTCTATTTACAGAAGCTCAATAAATAAATATTAATATATTCTGACAAACAGCCCCCTTCTTAAATACACAGCAGAAAGATTAAAAATAAAGAAAACTCCTGACTTGATGCTAAAGTTAAAAAAAAAAAGTTACATTCAAAGTGGGAGGCACTATACATATCACTGTTGTTACAAAAGAACCCCTAACCTACACAAACATTGGGAGACCCTGCAGTGTCCATACAAACAATGCCCAGCACCACTAACCACTGTGTCACCATGCCACCCAAATAAAATAAAAGTTGGTTGTTTGGCACTGCCCAGATGCACCAGCTCTCTCAACGGTTTGCTCAAAATGCAGTCACTTGTATAAAATGGCATTAAATCTCAGCTGCCTCCCCTAAATTGGCTATTAGTTGTTGCACACGGCCTGATATGCATAATATGTTGCACTTCTTCTTTCATATCAATGTATTGAGTGCAGGGCTCATTAGTGGAAGTGCACTTAAATAAGAATGAACTCAATTTATAAAGCTCTCAATACCAACAGCCCACTATGCTGACCATCCCATGTAAAACTACAGACACAAATAACTGAAGCCCTCAGAGTGTGGCCTTCAAGATGGCTCAAAGCCTTGCTGTGCAGCTCTTGGTCAGCATTCCTGTGACTCCTGCACTTAGTGTGTCAGTTGAATTAAATAGAAAAATCCTTCCATCTGTCTACCAGTCCAGAGCAGAGTTGCGAGGAAGCTAGAGCCCAGTCCTAGCAAGCATCGGCAGCAAGACAGGGACAAATCATGATATGTAATTCCTTTCTGAGGACCAGGGTGGGGTGGAGGGTAGTAGTGTGATTAGCTCTGTTATCTAACCTAACGAATCAAACATCCTGGGTTCAAATCCCATTTGGGTCTTTGTGTGTTAGTTAAACAGCTCTGTATGAAGGGACTGGCGTCCCATCCAAACTCTTAAAGGTGCCAGAGTGGTCGTCAGACCAGTGTCAAAGGGGAACCATTTTTGGTTACCAAAAGAACCATCCATGTAAAAGATTCCGCTCAGAGCCTGTATTTATTTAGCTTCATAATATGTAACATGAATAGATAATTTGTGAAACCCCCTATTACTGATTTTAAAGGACTCTCAATGTATACAGTCACAGGTTTTCTTGATCTGTTGTATACTAGTCGGTTGCCTACTAGATTTTAGATCATTTTTTCCCCACATATTAGGAACCTTTTTAAAGCCAGGAGAACTGATTTCATATTAAAAGAATCCTTTCCAGGTTTTTACTATTTTTTGCCAAGCAATGGTTCAACGAAGAACCCACCCACCCCAGTAAAATGTCATTATGGAACTATTATTTTTTAAAAGTGCAGGGTTGATTTCTAACTGGTGTCCGATACTGTCGGGTTGACTTGAGCCCTCTGTGACCCTGAATTAGATTAAGCGTGGTCCAAAATACCATGTTAACGAGGCACTTCTGCCAAGTGGTCTTGGAACAGCAGCGGATCTACAAACGTTTCATTGATCGAACTGGCGCGTGCGCTCAAGCTGCCGACTCGCCTCACCCGGCACAGAGAATGAAAGCGCCTTAGGTGTAGCGGGACGGCGACGGTAAATGCCGAGAGTGACGTGCCAACAGAAACCAGAGCACATCAGCTCCCAGTGTGCCAAAAACGAACACTCCAGCGAGAACACAGTTTTCCGCCCTTACGTCTTACCGATTTTTTTAAAAAGAAAATAGCTCAATAAGTAGAAACACAACGGCGCATGATTTATTGCTGCGGTTGTAAAAAAACGGAAAAATTGACAAACATTTGAAAAATGTGACGTCGGAACAGAACACTGCGCGTTTGATATCCAAACGCTTGACGATTCTTTTTTAATATCCAAATAAATGCTCGTCCTATTTCTGTTGCTAGGTTCAATAAAAAGCCGTATTTCAGTAGGTTTATATAGCGCCTTGCACAGGGTGACCTCTGATCGCTTCTTGGAAACACAGATGGAGATGAGAGACTCGCACTGAATGCAGAGAATTGTCAGAAGTCTTACCTTCCCCTCCAGCTGCACTGATCGCTGGAATACTGAGCCGCCGCGGCACGAAGCAAGACAAGTGTCGCTAGCAGACAGCCTGGGAACAAATTGATCATGTCGACTCCTTTGGGGGAACTTTGTTCTTGTACTTCTGTTGGTTTCCTCAACAAGGCTCCCCTACATTGTCTCCCAGGATCACCAGAGCGGCAGTCCACAAGCTCAGAGTAACCCTAATCCATCCTCGGTGAGCTTCGGCAGATTGCGGCTCCGAGAACTTTTACTCAAAGTTTTTCGTCTCGAATGGGTCTGCGTCACCAGAGCCCCGCCTATTCAGTGTGATCGGCAGTAGTGACAACACGCCTCCTCTGAAGCCACCAATGAACATCGCGCAACTTTTTTTTTTTTTTTTTTTTTAATCCCGCCCTTCCTTCTTGGAGGTGCTGCGGCTCCTGTGTGTGCACTCGCGCGCAAGATTGTAATTGTAAAAGCGGCCTCTAGGTGGCATGCCATGGCGGAATGCTGTCAGTCTCGTTAACTACGTATAATAATGAATGCAGACGTTAAATATGCCCACGACGTAGATGAATATACATACCGTATACTGTACGTAGCGTTCAAAACTTAGGATATCACCCAGAAATGCTCGTTTTTGATAGAAATTGATACCTATTTTCCAAGATATCACTGATGTAAAATTACAACCAAGACATTGCTAGCGTTGCTAATGGATATTACTGCTTGAAATGACTGATATTTAATTTATGACTGCAAAACCCCATTTCTTCAGTGTTCTAACAAACAGCCCCCTTAAGCTTATCCTTAATTAGTCATGTTTAAATGTAAATTAATTATTAGACAAACCTTTAATTGAATTAGCACAGTTGTTCTGTTGTGAGGTGAACCTTCAGCCCAATTTGAGGTATGGAGTGCTCTGAAGCAGGTTTTTTTTTTTTTTTTTTTTTTTTTTTAGGGTTACTCTGTACTTTGTTCAGTTCAGCTATCCCTTAATTCTGTCTAGTCACCTAGTCCCTGATGGTGCCACCACCATGTTTCACTGTTGTAATGGAATTTCACAGGTCATGAATTGAGGCCAAACACTTGGATGTTGGTTACATCAGGCCAGAGAATCCTGTTTCCCACAGTCTGAGAGTCCTTTATGTTGTGGGTTTTTTTTTTTGCAAACTTCAAGCAGGCTTTATGTTTCTTTTACTGAAGAATGGTGTCTGTCTGGCCATTCTATCATAAAGCCCAGGTTAGTGGAGTGTTACAGTGATGGTTGTCCTTTTAGATGTTTCTCCCATCTCTGCACAGGTTCTCTGGAACTCAGCCAGAGTGGCCTTCGGGTTCTTGGTCATCTCTCTCTTACCAAAACCTTTATCCCTGATAGCT
This sequence comes from Polypterus bichir lapradei, assembly GCA_026402145.1. NCBI lineage: Eukaryota > Metazoa > Chordata > Cladistia > Polypteriformes > Polypteridae > Polypterus > Polypterus bichir. Next base: position 4,690,741 of record JANRMT010062846.1, on the reverse strand, counting down.
TAGTGTGTGTTAGGGGTGTGTTTGTGTTCATCCTGTGATGGACTGCCATCCTGTCCGAGTTTTCTTCCTGCCTTGTGTCCTTTGCGGCCACCCCCTGACCCTGGTTTGGATTAAGTGGGTTAGAAAATGACATATTACATAATGCTTTTCACACCTAGCGTTCTATTCATTATAGTGCCTATCTGACTATTGTATAGTGCCCTTCACACATATATGTAGATCTATTTTATAGTGCCTTTCACCCATATCTATTCATTACATAGTTCTTATCCGTCTGTATTATAGTGCATTTCACACATTTTTCAGTCTATTTTCTGTATGCAACCATTTATTTACATCAAATAATGAACACACTTTGAGCTACATCCTGTTTATGAACATGTGCTATATAAATAAATGTTTTATTGTTAAAAAATGTGTTGGGGTCTTCATACTTTCTGAAGGCATCATTTGTTAACACGATTAAACTTACATAAACAAGCTTTTTTTTTTTACTTTAAATGCTCAACTGAATATTAGAGCGTGAAATGAGGTAACGGTGGCAAACAACAAAGCAGTACACTAAATGTTCATAAGACAGTGAAACATCCGATGCTAAAAATAAAGTGAATAAATGCTCAAGTGCTAATGACACATTAAATAGAGCACATACAAGAAATGACCTCATGGGCGTAACAGAATTTTAAAGGCAAAGAAGTGAATAAGCATAACAGTCAGCACACAGGCTTTGGGACATTGGATGCTCGTCTATTGAGTGTCTTTCATATGCAGTAATACCACAAAGTGTTTTGTGTGTATTTATGAGTAGAATATATACCCGAGATTAGCTGCTCAGCATTTCAAAGATGCCAGCATAAGACCAAGAGGATAAAATGAGGTGTCATTTACAGAATGCAATAGCAGAAAATATCCCTTTTAATCTGGCAATACCAAATTTGCCCTAATGTGTGTCAGGGTGTTCACCCCTCGGTGGGCTGGCACCTTGTCCAGGATTGTTCCCGACTTGCACCCTATGCTTGCTGGGATAGGCTGCAATCTCCCCCACATAAGGCACATTTAGAAAGTAGATGGAATGTATAAACGACAGAGCTTTATGCACAGTTAGAAGGATGTCACTGCGACAGTGAAGCTGGTCTCATTTAAGATGCTGGCACTGCAGATCAAGAGGATGCGGAGTTATTTATTTATTCTACAACAATGAGAGCACCATCTCTTATTAAGGTGTTCACTATGGAAGTGCAAGATAGTTTAACATACTTTGAATTGATTAAATCAGCTTAGGGTCATGGTAGGCTGGCACCTACCCTGGAATGTAAAATTTGATTCTTTATGTTACTGTTCACCATTCCCATCAGCTCACTCCTACAAGGGATGCATGCAATATGACTTTTCCAGTTTTGCTTCATCCAAATTCACGGTCATGCGGGGCTGGAGCGTATCCTGGCATCACAGAAAGACACTTACAGGGAATATTAACCTCACCAGTACGTCTTTTAAAATATGGGAGATAAATGAATAAAGACAGAGAACAACACACAAAGAACATACACATACCCCAATCAAAAATGGCATTTAAGCCCAAAAACACTGGATTTTTCAAGTCCTCAAAATGTAATTCAGAGATTTCATCACTTAATACGTCTTTACATTTGACACTGTAATAGACTAGACATCCCGGCTGGGATGGAAGGCACCGTACCTGGCGGGGAGGCCTTCTTAACAGAAGGATGCGAGTAGATGGGAGGCTATTATAATGGGTGGACAGAGGATGACTGCTTCTCAGGGCCGGGTGTTCCCCCAGTATACTTGAGGACTGACATCCCTCTGGCATGCCATTTTGGACAGTCTGTACTAAATTATTCTCTGTCCTAGAGGCATCGTCTTCTAACCTCTTTTATTTTCATGTGTACGCGATCATCTGTAATCGAGATTAGGATTTGGTATTTTTCAATTCAAGCTTATTTTTTCACAAACATGGTATATGGACATTTGCCACACAAACCTGCGTTCTAAAGTTAAAAGTTTTCTATAAATGTTAGAATATAGTGGAGTTTTATAGTCAACACTATGGAGCATAGGACATAAAGCATATAAACTTACAGAATATGTCATTTTTCCAAGCCAATACGGTTGTCAGGAAAACATATAGGTTTCCAAACTGGAACCATCATATGGAGAAATCTGTTCTTGGCAGACAGTCTCCCCCAGTCCACCCACTATATCTTCTCCCTGATTGGGAAAGGGGATATAAACCATCCCAGTCAGGATGAATATCCATCCATGCCTTCCTTTAATACTGGCTTTCTGGCTGGGTAAGGCACAACTCCCAGTTGAGATTCCAGTCCATCCATTATGTCTATCACAAACCTTATGTTCTGCGTCAAAGCACTTCTTTACATTCCTGGCTGGTTCTGTGTTGGCCGCTGATTATATTCTGCTTAAGTCTCCTTCCTTTAGGCTTGGTTATCCAGTTTAGCATAAGCTGTACTTAAGTCCAATTTCTTAGTTTTCTTTGAGTTTAAGGAATAGCTATCTGGACTGAACTGGTTATGGTAGAAAACATCTCTGGATCAGTGGAGGGGGGGGGGGAGAGAGATTTAAAGCCATGATGTATTACGTCTGGCCCCTGATTATTTTTTTCATCCATTTCTTTATTTAGTTTAATTTATACTGTATATCCAGCAAACCAGAAACTCCAAGAGGGATCCACTTTTCCATGTTAATGAGCTCAGTCCCACGAGGGAGACTAGCCCCCATGGCCCCCAGTGCTTAAATCTTATATGCATATATAAATGAGTTTGAATCCCCCCTATACACATTTATGCATATGTGTCAGTGGGCTCATGCCCCATTAAGGACCCTAAGACCTTGAGAACATCAAATCCTTGAAATGCCTCTAACTCTGGACCCGTCCTTTTAGATGTTCAACTCACATACATTGACGCTCACACATAGCCATTTTTAAATCGTTAGTTGACCTAACCTCATATAATGCATGCATACACAGACAGAACCTGCAAACTCCACATAGCCATTAACCGACAGCAGATTCCAACATTGGAAGCCGCAGCGCAGACCAATGCGCAACTCTCTCACTTCTGGAGTGATTGAAAGATTAAAAATAATGGTTTGCTTTCAAACCTGACTGATTTTTTAAAATAGTTTACTAAATCGTTTATTATTCGAATTCGAGCCAATCTTCACATGAGCGGTTGATCTTTCCAACCGATTTTGTCCACGGACGGTGTAACTAAATTTAATTTGCGACAGTAGCTTTAAAGTCTGTTACGTGCCTACTAAATGTGATCTCCGCAAAACCTCACGTAGCGCATGCGCGCTGGTTGCCTCATGAAGCCCCACAGAAAGGTGTCTTATCGCTCTGATTCGACGAGTTGATTTGATTGGCAGACGGTGAAGCCAATTAAAAGTTGAGTACCTCTCTACGACCAATAACGCGTGTCTGGTGTTTATATTCCGTTTCGGAAGTGGCTAGCGCGTGTCGAACTGAAGCTGACAACACGCGGTTTTAGAGGATTTTAATTATTCTTGGCGCAGGGAATCTTTTATTCGGTATAATTAACACGTCTGTTGCTAACTTCAGCCCGATTAGAAGCCCCAATGTTGGAGAGCCGAGAGTCGAATTGCGCTGATGCGGACAACGAAGATTGTTGTCGTTCTGCTAAGCGGTTTTGTCGTCTGCATTGCGAATCAAAGCAAGATATAAAAGACAACAGCGACGTGGACGTGGTAGGTGCAGTGACCGCATCGATCCCGTGATGATGAGTTGACAGGTGTAGGGATGCCTACCATCACTGCCCTGCTTTGTGCGTCCGTCCAGGTGGTACTCATAACTGAAGTCTCCGATCGACTCCCGCTTGTATATGAAACTCTTTGTCATGGAGGGTCTAAGTGGTTGCAGGTTTTTGCTCCAGACACTTTCTTAATTAGTTACCGTAATTAGTACTGCTACTAATAGAACAAGCTTCATTTTACATCATTTTAGTTGTCATGCTTTTTGACATTCGAAGCCCTTAATTGTCTCTAAGTATCAACCGTTAATAATGAGAGTGAGCCACCAAATTAATTGGTGGAGGTAACGGGGGTGGTCTCAAATAATCTCATGGTGGGCCAACATCTTTATTCCAACCAGTTTCTTAATTAGCTGATTTTTGCTGCTAATGAGACCAGTTATTTAGTTCTGTGGCGTCTTAGTGAGATGGTGCAGTGGATGTTCTTCCTGTGACTGCTTGGATTTCCTTTGGCTGTTGTGTTTTTTCTTCTATAATCCAAAGACATGGTTAGGTAAATTGGTGTTGCAAAATTGGCCTTGTGTGTGTCTGTTCAGTCTGCAAAGGACTGGGAGCCTGCCCAGATGTTCTTCCTGCTTTGTACTGAATAGATAGAATGTTAGCCTTATCCACATCCCCTTCTAGCAACTGGGTTGCTTGAGTCCAGGCCATTCTAAAAATCCCTCATGTTATTCTGAATGAGAATTATTTTATTATATATATATATAGTGGACTTGACCCGGACACAGACAGGCGGACATGTTGTTACTCACCACCACACATATTTTATTCACAACTATTTACACAAATAATGGTCACTCAGACCCAGTCCTATGTGCACAAACCCCAACACACAGTCCTGGCCTCTCTTGCCTCATCCTCTTCCACCCGACTCTAGGCTCGAATGAAGGGAGACGGCCCCTTTTATTCTCTCCCGGATGAGCTCCAGGTGGCTCCCGGCATTCCCTCGTTGGCCACGCCCCAGCGTGGCGGAAGTGCCGGCTGTTCTCCCGGCAGCTCTCCGGGTGTCCTTCCTAATCTTCCCCCCCAGCACTTCCTGGTGTGGCGGAAGTGCTGAGGGAACAGGTCCCCAAGGCATTGGGGCGCCTCCTGGCGGTGACCACGGGCCCCTACAGGGTGGGGCTTTCATGCCCTTAACCCGTGGCCCCCAAAGCAACCCGGAAGGCGGCCCCCACGTGATCCAGGGTGGGCGCAGACCCACATCCGGTCCTTCACGGCGTCCCGGCCGGGTTGTTGCCCCTGGCATCCCTGACAATATATACACACACACATACACAGACAGAGCCACTTTGCCACCAGACTTGAATGCTCTTACCTTCTCATTCAGGAAGTGTATGCTTGCTGGGGTAGGCTTCAGCTGCCCCACCCTGTTTTGGATAAACAGGTTACGATAGTGGGTGGATGGATGGACGGACAGGTGGATTTGCTGCTCTCATTTTATCACGTTAGACAGTTCCACGACTGTTGTCCTCTTTCTGAAAGCACCATCTAAATGTTTTGAAGGCCACAGCAGATCAGTTATTTTCAGACCTTGATTTTTTTTTTTTCTTCTTTCTAAATATTTGACTTAACTTGATCCCATTAGTGTCTGTTTATCTGATAGATCTCCTTGCATTTCATTATTGTTTTGCTGCAGGTTGAGGAAGAAAGAAACAATTAAGCTATCTGAATCTTTAAAAAAGCGAGTCAATTAGAATTAAGACAAGAGAAACCTGGGCCTAATTGGTTACTAATGAAATAAGTGGCTCGAAAGACAACTTCAGGAATCTGTTTGACAACCCTAGCCTAAGAGCTGGACCGAACACAGCAACAATATCAGCTATGTTGGTTAGGTTTTTTTCCATGTCACGGGCCTGTTGGTGGACAATTAAAAAAAATATATATATATATATATATATTTTTTTTTATAAAAATGGTTTTCAGTTAGTAGTTGCTTTTATAGCCTTCTAAGTCTTGAAAAGCAGTCATCTAACAGTAGTCTGCCCAGCCTCTTCATGTTGTCTTTTTAGAAGCTTTCATCCTTATATGGGGTTGACAGCCCTGATCCTGAATGGCACTGGAGACTGTCTGAATTTGTTCCTACGTGTTTCTTAATCTTAAACCAATTCTTTTGATTCTTGCAATATGCCATTTCATTCAAACATTCCTTTTATCCTTCTGCCATGTTTGAAATTCTGTCTGGCTTATATTTTACTTTTTTTTGCAAGATCGACCAAATTAATATTACAGTATAACTGTTGAATCATTCAATCATTTCCTTTCAATCATTTCCCCAAATTATTTATTTATCTAAAGTTCAAGTTTACTGTCGTGTGGAGATTCTTCCTTGTCTGTTTCCCATCAGACTACACTCTTAAAAATAATGGTCCAAAGAGGTTCTTCAGAGTGATGCCATAGGGGAACCATTGTTGCTTACTAAAAGAACCATCCACTTGAAGGTCCCAGAAAGGGCTTTTATTTAGATTTGTAACAGGTTCCATAAATAACCACACACAGATGATAACAGATTGTTAAAGTAACAGTGGGCTCCTGGTTTTAAAAGGACTCTTTCTTCATATAGTGACACAGCTAAATTCATGGTTTTCCTGTTCTATCCTGCCAGGAAGCCTACTAGACTTTAAAATTTTCAGTTTTGTTCACATATAAAGAACCAATTTCTTATTCAAAGACCATTCACAGAATGAAATGTCAAGCACTGGCTCTTTGAGAAATCACACAGCCCAGTAAAGAAACTTTTTTTTTTGGAAGTGCATTGACAGTAGTATAATGCAAACCACAGAAAATGAATTAAGTTTATTAAATACAATATTCATGGGAAACACACATATGTGTGTGGCCTTAGGCGTAAAGTGTCTAAATGCAGTTAGTTTCATGCAAGTGCAGGCAAAATGGCATTATTTTTGCTGGACAGATATTATCTTTATTGTCGTATGCAACGGGCGGCATGGTGGCGCAGTGGGTAGCACTGCTGCCTCGCAGTTAGAAGACCTGGGTTCGTTTCCTGGGTCCTCCCTGTGTGGAGTTTGATGTTCTCCCCGTGTCTGCGTGGGTTTCCTCCGGGTGCTCCGGTTTCCTCCCACAGTCCAAAGACATGCAGGTTAGGTGCATTGGCGATTCTAAATTGTCCCTAGTGTGTGGGTGTGTGTGTGTGCTCCCTGTGCAGGGTTTGTTTCCTGCCTTGCGCCCTGTGTTGGCTGGGATTGGCTCCAGCAGACCCCCGTGACCCTGTAGCTAGGATATAGCGGGTTGGATGATGGATGGATGGATCGTATGCAACTTAGAGTGAATATCCCTCTACATCCATCTACACATTCTTCACTTTTATACAATACAGTTTATTTTTGTATAGCAACAAATCACACAAGAAGTGCCACCAGGGGCTTTAACAGGCCCTGCCTTTTGACAGCTCCCCAGCCTTGACTCTCTAAGAAGACAAGGAAAAACTCCCAAAAAAACCCTTGTAGGGGAAAAAAATGTTAGAAACCTTGGGAAAGGCAGTTCAAAGAGAGACCCCTTTCCAGGTAGGCTGGGTGTGCAGTGGGTGTCAAAGAGAAGGGGATCAATACAATACAATGCACAGAACACAAGTATTCCTTAATACAGTTTTAAAAGTAAAATAAAAATACAAGTACAGAGCAGAATTCAATAGTTGATGATATCACACAATACAATTCGGATTTGTTTAGAGTCCTGGAGACCTCAGCCTTCAAGCTACCTCCCCCAATTGGCCATTCCACAGCTGGGATAGCACTGGGCCAGCCAATCCAATGAAAGGACCCCTCTAGCCGATGATTCCTGTGATTTTCCATCAGAGATGACTTTATTTTAGGCAGGCAAAACCACTTGGCAGGTGGGTAGTGGCACCTGTTGCCAAATTTCAGTACTAAGAAGAGAAACAGAATAGGTGAGGGTAAATTTTCTAACTCCATTATCTGGTTCAGGGGAGCTGGTACCTGTCGTAACATCATCATGCACTCTGAATGAAGTGCCAGTCCATCACACACAAAAAGCACTTGCCGTCACAATTGGCCAACATGCAGTTTTCAATGAATTGGAACAGAATGCCTTCTGATGGAGAGAATGTGCAGATTCCACACAAGCAGTTCCTCAGCAGCTCAAAGGTAGCCTTGTGAATTTCTTGTTAATAAAAGAAATAGCATATAACATTTTCAAGAAGAAATTAAATAGTTAAAAAATGAAAAAAATTTTGAAAGCCCTAATCATTAAAAGTCATGGAAGCAGTAAACAGCCTCCTGAATTTCAAAGAGCAGTTAAAGTCAGATTATTATTAATTTGCGCAAACGGCAAGTGTGGGTTGTTTGATTAAACAAGGAGTTCAGCAAGCCAGGAATTGGTTAGAATAACACCCTGCAGCAACTAGTGCCCTTCAGTACTAGGACTACTGTTTCTGGTTCCAGAAAGGCACAAAGTAAAATAAACTTTGAGTAATGTAGAATTTCTTAAGTTCTAGTAATGCATTTTGAGCCTTCTACTGAAAGATATTTGGCATTTCTAGAATTCTTCAGGAAAAACACTGTTCATTTGGTTTTCAGACTTTGTAAAAACTGTCCCTTGCTTTTCAGTCCATCATACTTCCTGTTCATAATGCCGCCCAATGGCTGGATGCATGTCTTCAGTCGATTGCAGACCAAGAATTCCAGGGAACTATGGAGCTGTCTGTCTTCTGTGATGCCAACAAGGTATTCTTATTTAATAACTCCATGATATATAATTGTGAGCCTCTTGACAACCCGTGAGGGCATTTGAGCAGGGGATTGGGAAGACACACAAGGGAAATGAAAGTAAAACATTCTAGAATCTTGTGTGAGAGGATTGTTTTGTAATGGCCGTGTAACATTACACCAGGGTTCCTTAAATTTTCAGTCGTAGACTTCATTTATATAATCTTAGTGAGTCTGAGGTAGTTGTGGTGCGCTCAACTCATGTAGTATGACATACCCTGTGACTCGGTCTGACTAATATGCAGCTCGCCCTGACAAAAATCAAATCTGTTGGATTGTTTTTGCTCTAAGTTGTAGTGTAGGTTTGTGAGTGTGTGTGAGAGCTGATAACCAATGAGCACTAGCATGGAAGTACAATGCATGTAAACAGCTATGAGGAGTAAGGAACACAGGTGGCAGCAACTGGCAGTTAGAAGCTTGCAGTACAAGAATCGGTACTGTACAGATGCTGGTCGGATGGCAATGCATTCAATTGCACTGCTATGTTCATTTACTCAGTTTAATTATAAAATGAATATCATGTCATCATTGAGTCACAGTGGTGATAGGTTAAGAGCACTACAGGTCAATGTCATCCTTTCAGAGTAACACATTCATATTTATTCTTATTTTTTTTCCTGATAAGATAGCATTTTGCTTTTATTTCAGGATGAGTCGGATTCAGTTATTGAGATATGGATTCCCAACCTGGAAAGCAGGGGCATTGCTGTAGTAACTAGTGGACATGCGTCTCCTCAACCAAAAGGAGGTCAGTGTAGCTGTTTTTGTTATCCATTCCTCTTATGAATTCTACAGCATCTCTTCATTGCTTGTCTGTTTTTATTCTTTCTTTGGTCATTTAAGACATAGAACCCTATTTTATGAACCCGACAACTTTATTATTTCGTTATCTTTTTTTTTTTTTTCCATGTCCTCCTATATGTTTGGTTTCTAAAAGGCTTCAGCCTTAATCTTCACTTAGCTACCAGGCTGCGTATCCCGGTGAGGGTGGTGTTCGCAACATGCTGAGCCTCATTTCCACCAGCATCTTCCAACTCCTCCTTCCACATTCCCAAAAGCATACAGGCAAGCCAAAAGGGGGAGAGAATCCCTTCAGCCCATCCCGGGATTGTCCTTATATCTTCTGCTGGTGGGCTTTGTCTTGTATACATCCCAAGGGATGATTCTGGGTTGTACCCTAAATACCTGCTCAGACCCCCTCATCTGGGTCCTCTTGTTTCAGAGAATGAGAGGCTATAATGTAAGGTCCTCCTGTACTGCTGAGTTCCTCACCTCATCACAGTGGGTGAGCCCATCAAGCCCCCCTGCACAAGAAGCTCATTCTTGCTGTTTGTACTCTTGAACAGTAAACATTATTGTCATTTTGAGATTATAGGCAGTTTTATTTAAACGTTACTGAGAACTTGCCTCTTCCATTTTTGAATGTGGAAATCTAAAAGTAGTTCATTTGGCTTAAAATATTCCTCACCAGCAGTGCTCACTTTTATTTCATTTAAACAACGCATAGTCATTAATTTAGAAATGTGAAACCTCCTTATGTTATTTATAAACAGTAAAGTGAAACCTCAGATGTCACTATAAGACTTTACTAAGCATATTGCAGCAATCACTTCAGATGGCAGAAGTGCTTGATGACTGGAATGTTGCCAGTGTGACTGCAGTCCTCAAAATGGGAGAGAAAATGGATTCCAATAATTACAGGCCAGTAAGCCTTACTTCTATCCTGTACAAAATTATGGAAACTGTAATCAGAAATAAATGAGAAGACTATGTATATGAAAATAATATTAGCCTGGGTTTATGACTGGAAGACCCTGCCAAACCAATCTTTTAGACTATGACAGGCAACTGGAGTCATATGCAAAAGCCATGTATCTAACATCATTTTATTAGACTTTCAAAAAACCTTTGATACATTTCTACATCAAAAATTAGTTTTGAAGCTAGAAGGGTTTTAAACTGGCTAATAAGCTGAAGACAGAGCTCAGATACAAGGAGAGTCCTGTACATGGAGTTAGGGGGTTAGTGGACTCCGTCTGAGTTTGTGCTTAAACCAATACTCTTTGTAATTTTGTATTAATTGTATTAATTAATTGATTAATTTTAATTTATTAAACCTGTGAAGTTTGCATGTAACATGAAAATAAGAGGAATAGCAAATACAGTTGCTTTGAAAGCTTGCACTTTGTAATTGGTTCAGTTAGCCAATAAAATGTGTCATTTTCCTTGACTTCTTGTTGCATCCAGAATGGCTAACACTGTACAACACCCGACTACTGCAACATTTTGGAGAAACTGGGAAACGACGACACCCTTGGTCATGTAGGGAAATGCAGTACAATCGGCTAAATGACAGCTTGCATGCATATTAATTCATATCACCAAGCCATTATTATAATGTGTGTTGACATGACAAACATATAACACCTCAAAAGTGATAAATTTGATATACAGTCTATTTTAGTTCCCTTTTAAGAAGGCTTATGATGCACTGAAGAACTTTTTTTTTTGGTCAATTTATATCGGCTACCTGTTTCTTCTCAGGGCACTGGTCAATAGGTCAAGAATATCTTAGCCAAGCTTCACTCTATCATGCCTGCTTTGCTCAAAGCCATTAACCAACAGGCAATGTGTTGCATCTGGTTTTCATATGGTGTTGGTGCACATATATAAAACATAACATATTTGTGAAAACATAAAAAGGCAATTTGCTGTGGAGCCCAGTTCTCCTAACATAATTAGAGGAATTTACTGCACTCGTATTGTAATAAGGGCACCTAGTTAGAATGAAGCAGCTTTTCCTAACTGTGACCAGTGATATCCAATTAATGCACAAGTCATCTGTGTTACTAACATGAGGTGTCCTGACCTGGCCCACGATTTATTTATTTTGAGGCAAAGCAGCTTTGGCAGATGTGATCATACTGTACGTGGTGGCTGAATTATTGGTACCTAGCTAAACCCTCAGTGTTTCATATGGCCTGTATTATTCATTATTACAAAAATCATGTCATTACATTTGTTGTGTGATAGTGGCTACCCTCTCAGCCATTGGCACCTTACAACTTTCCCTGATTCTCAGAATGCAGAGGAGAGGCTCTGTAATGCAGCACATAATCTTGCCCAATGAGTTGTGAAGCACAGCCAGACACTCCTAGATGCAGGTAGCGGGGTCTCGATACATCAGGTGGGTGGCTGCTCTACTAGCCTGAGAAATTCTGCAGCATCTTGATTGCATATGTATGAAGTTGATTAACATGCTCCATATATTTCCATGCTAATTGGATGTTTCAGGGCGGCATTCGAGGTGTGTTCATATAAGCATATTTACAAGGTGCTTGTGATTTATAAAGGGTAAATTGCACAGAAATGTGCATATGCCAAGTTTTATTAATCTGATTACTGTTTGTATTTATTGGTGTACACATTTTCCTGTTTTGCCATGAGTATATTTTCACACTCAAATCCATGCAAAGTTTTATAATTGAGGTCCTTGGGCACTTTTAAAGTAATGGGCAAGCACTTGGTAAACCCCTTTTAGTGTAGCTGTGCTAAACCTAGGCAGAAGGAACATTAATTACTGTACAAATCCAAGATGGGCGAGAGTGACCTGCTGGAAGAAACCTCTAAAAAAAAACGATATGGGGGTTTTAGTATGATGTCGCATTGACATTGTTTAGGCAATTAACAGAATCTAACAAAACGACAAATATTGGATTATACTCCCTAAAAGTACTAAATAGGGCTGGGAGATATTCCTAAAATGTACTGATAGCAGCTGTAAGAAGCTTTTGCCAAAGTAGTTTTGCTCATATCGGTATGTTTGGTGAAAACTCTCTCCTTTTGTGTGCTTTCAGCAGCTGTCACCTTAAAAAAAAACAAAAAAAAAAAAAAAAACAGGACAGAAAAAAGCTACAGCCCAGTCATAATATCCAGGCCTCCTGACCTCACTCTTTATTTAAAGCAAAAGCTGTGTGCCACTTACGCTGAACCCCAGTCAGACAGAGCAGTATTGGTAAAAATAACATTCATTACATCGTCAGGTTACTTTTTAAAGTAACAAGTAATGTAACACAATCCATATTTTCCTGAAGTAAAACTGTTAAAAAAAAAAAAAAAAAAATCTGCATCATTTAAAAAATGCTTTGTGTTACTATAGAAGATTATAAAAAAATACTGTATTTTACCATTTTCTATTTTTTTTTTTTTTACAAAGACATTGTCTACTGCTGTCGGAGTAAAGTTTATAGTCACCGAGTGAAACTTGTGCACTGACTGCAACGTGAAGCATGTGGCACTGTCAGTGACCAAAACAAATTTATACCTGTGGTGGCCTGTTTGATCAGCTCGTTGATATTTTCCTTGTCAGCAGGTGACTGATTTGGTCAATGTTGCATTCCTAACCATTTCACAGCTCTGCTCATAGAAGAAGAGTTGCACCTGTTATTACTGGCTTTAAGAAGAAATAAAGAAGATGGTGGAGTATTGGACTCATTAACCAAAAGTGTCGAAGGGAGGAGAGAAGTATAATAATCTTGTGAGTGGGGTGACGTACATGATGAACAAATCCTCATCAGATATTTTTGCTTGTCTGTCATGTGCGCCATATTCAGCCGTGCCAAACCTGCTTTGCTGTGTACTTAGAGGAAATTCTATGTATGTGTCGCCTTGTTGCTACATTTGACATCATTTTTAGGGTCACAGGGAGCCAGTGATCATCACATGACATTTTGTATAAGAAAAAAAACCTATGGGCTTTAGCAGCCAGGAGATGTAATCGAAGTGCCTCTAACTGCTGTGTCTGTGTCCGTACTGCTGCTCAAGGAGTATTACGCTTTATAATAAGTAACGTGATAAGATATTTGTAATGAGTAATTGAACCGAGTTCCCCAGCACTGGACAGGCATGAATTAGATACAAGTGAGGAGAAGATGGTATCTAAATGTGTAAAGGGCAGGGATGGAACTTGCATCCTGTCCCAGGTGGATGATGGTCTTTTGCCCGGCCAGAACACCTTTATAGTAGATGGTTAAAGGGGGTGGATGGGCCCGCAAGTTGGGATGGGTGGTATTTTGTTTTTCCCGGTCAGGAGGCTATAGTAATGGAAGAGCAGAAAGTGGTGCTGTTAGCAGTATAACATGTCTATTAGTTACAAAAAAATGTCCCTGGCCTTAGTGTTTGGTAATATACCTGCTATGTGTGGCTACTTTTTTGAAATTAAGGTAATGAGAAAATGTTGCAGGATCTTACAAAAAGAATCCTTACCTAGTTGTATTGTACTGTCTTCCTGCTCACCTGCTTCTGTGTCAGTAGCATACAAGATGTTCTTTCACTTGTATTATCTCACAGTAACTGGTTGTTCTTGTTGCTTGTGTAAAGATCATTGAAAGATTTCCAATTACACAGTCATTTCCTTTTTACCGAGGCACGTTTCTTTTCTTACTTATCATTTCGGCTAATGCTTCTGTCAGCCTTTGGCTCACCCCGTAAAGTAATGTATTTAAAATTTAAAATGTGCTGTGTTTTTTTAGGATCGTGTAAACCTTATTTGAGAGGGAACAACATTTTTCCTAATCTTTACTAAATTTGTCACATTTTAGGAATTGTCAACTAACAAAAAGGCAGAGTGCTGATTATTTACAGTGTTTTCTTTTTTAATAGTTGGCTATGCCAAGAACCGAGCTGTGGCACAAAGCAGAGGGAAGTTCTTATGCTTCATGGATGCTGTGAGTATCATTTCTAAAACACTTTTTTTTAACACAAAAATTAAACATTGCTCTAATGTTCTTTAATTCAAATGTAGTGCTACCTGTGTAAGTGAAGATTTTTGTTTACAACCTATAAGAAGGTCTCTGCAGTTGACTCTAGCCCATAATGTAGTTGTCAAACAGCTTTAAAGGAATAGTCCACCCAAAAATATTTTTTTAGTTTGTTACTTATGCCATATATTTTGTAGTGATAGCAGACAAAAAAATGTAACCTCATGCTTTCATGCTGAAAATGTCTGATATAATAGTGGTCTATAGTAACTAATGCTTGTTACCACAGCAAATGAAATCAAAAAATCTCATGTCACATAATCCACATGTCACCTCACAATGTCCCAAACACTTGTATTTTTAATAAACCTTTACTGAAGAAACCACTTCCAGAAGCTTTCATGAACCAAAATGAAGCCCAGTAAGATGTGCCCAAGAAACTGAATTGAAGAACTTCCTTTTCGCCTTATTCATTAGTCAAGAGTCCAGCCAGAAACAGCTTATTCATTGGCTAACATTGTGCTTCACATGATATCAACAAATAGTACCGGTATTCTTTAACTTACGACCATGTTTGGTTCAGACAGACTGGCTGTAAGTAGATCTGGACATTAAGATGGATTGGTATATGTATTCAAACCTGACTGTATGTATAGTACTGTTTAATAAGTCCCTTATGTCGTATTGTTTGTTTTATATTCATTTTTTTTTTTTGGTCCTCATTCTTGGCACATTGTGTGGATTTTCTATCTTTTTTTTTTTTTTTTTTTTTTTTTTTTGTTAATTTTTTTTACTTTATTATTTATTTTTCATTATTGCTCTTAATCTTCTGGGTGCTGAACCTTTAACATCTTCACGAAACATTTGTTTGTCTGCATTCCGTTACATCTTCAGAGTGAACCTCTCCCAGTGTTCATTGTGTTAACTGTGAGAGGAGGAATTGTACCGGAAGAGTTTGTGCACTCGTATGTTTTCTGTTTTAACATTTCAGCTTGTTAATAATAAACATTAATGGATAATGGAGTTCAGTTCTGGTTTCATTACCTCTTCCTGGTGGTTTGCACTAAGTAGCACATTGTGAATCACAATGCAGAAGACTCGGAGGTCAACCATATTCAAAGCCATAGCATAGCAGTACACTGCATGCTGTGAACAATGGTTACAATGGGATAACTTAAAGTGACAGGCGATTGCTTTTACTTTCTTTCCTCCCTCGTAATGGTTGATTATCTTCATTTTTATGTCAAAATCAATTGCCGTTTTTTCTCAGTAATTGTAAGACTAATGTAACTGAACGTAGTCGAAACCTGTACAGGAAATAAACAGAGTTTGAGTATACAGAGCTGGCAGGTGAGACATGGTAGCGGTTGTAAGACGCATAGGTCGGAAACCAATAACTACCTGTACACCGAAAGATTAAATAGTATAGGAAAATGAGTGAAGTCATTATCAGGAAGTGAATATGCCTCATACTTGTGCATGTCTGATGTAAGTCGATTAACCCATGCAGTTTCACAGATTGCCACTAAATAAACACAAGGTACGATGAAAATACGAGATGTAATGATGAGAGGTGAATCTACAATTGAAGTACTAGTTTGTGTCTGAACCGTTTCAATTCTCATTTGTGAGAGCATTTTCTGGGGTCTATTATTTAACAATTAGTAAAAATAAATGTGTTTGAGACATTGTGAGCGTACAACTGGATAACTTAACATGTGGATGATGTAACATGAGATTTTTTTCATGGATGTTTTTCATATCGTTTGCTGTTGTGCAGCATAGACGCCAGTTACATCAGAAGCTTGATCTCCATTATGACAATAAACATGAGATTAAAAATTTGTCTCCGCCATCACTTCAAACTACATGGTGTTCGTAACATCTAAAAATATACATAGTTTTTCAGTGGAGGATTCCTTTAAAGTGAAAAGAGCTTTAGCGATGACAAGATTATGGGGATATTCTTCCAGTTCATGATGTCAATGTGCTTCCTTGTGCTGGGTTCTCCTACAAAGCAAACACCAGACATCGAATAAACTGAACAGGCAGGCCGGCGTCATTACAGTATTGACTCTGGGCCTAGCAGGCCTTCGTGGCTAATGCCGTTCATCTTTTCCATAATGCGTTGCCTTGGATTTGCCAGGTCACTGCAACACTGTGTGCTAAGAGGACGCCACTGTGTCTTTTTTTTTTTTTTCTCTTTTTCTGGCAGCTATCAGACCATGTAACGCCCCCAACTAAAGTAAGTTATAGTAGACATATTGACATTGGGGCAGTATTTATTTATAATATTGTGCGAGTAGGTTTAGGTCTTGCACTCAAGTTGCTCATTTTGTTTTTCAGTGTTGTTCCTCTTTTGGGTGAAATTTCTACAATAAAATATATATCTGTAGTACATATCTATGTCTATATCTCTACATCATTTGTTCATTAGTGAGCATTATAGTATTTTTAAAGCAGACTGGTTATTAATAACAGATTTACTTTCTTTGCTCAAGTTGCTGACATCCATCTTTTATTGCTATCTTGTTTGTCCTTTTTTTTTCTTCACATTATTAACTCAACCCCATGATTATAGGCCTTGAATTGCAGTGAAGAAATCGATTTAGTCAGAGTGTGGAAAGTGGATGGATGCTAAAGATATTCACAGGTGTTTTGGTTTTTTTTTTCTGATAAAATTAAATAATAATTTTGCTGCTCTTTCTCCTGGAACATGTGTCCCTTTTGACATCAACGGACAAAGTCCCTGTTAGTATTTTATAAGTTTTTAGTCTTTTCCTTTGCTTGTTTTTCATACTGCATTGTTGTTGTTTAAAATAATAAATGGGTTACGCTGAGAATAGAAAGAGTTTTGTGATTCCCCCCCCTAACCCCCCCCCCCCCCCCCACCTTCCATTCCTGTGTATCTCGTAATGAACATAAGGGTCAACTAGTATTGTCAGTGATCTGGCCAACACAGAGTAGGTAGCATACAAAAAGGTTCTTACTGCTAGTAAAAAAGGGGTATTAGGTTGCATTAAATGAGTGCACGAGTTGGACGAAGTGATTACTTGTCAACTTACTCACAGAAAAGTCTTAGAGAGTGCATTTAATTACATTGCTTGCTGTAAATGGCGACACATGGCAGACACATATAATCTGTCTACTGATAATGCTTTTTAATCACACTGTTGGGATACTTGCAATTGAAATCCAAGAGCTGTACTTTGTGTATTTATGCCCTGTTTCTGTTTAAAATGAATGTATTGAAGAACATCCATTTGTGGTCACTGAGTTGTATTGTGAAGTTCAAAGTTCATATTTTGACGGAATTATCTGTAATTCAAGCCCTTATGGTATCCTGAGATTTTTTTTCTTATTACTACTTTAGATGAAGTTGCTTTTTTTGTTTTTGTTTTAATTTAAATGCTCAGGGTCTGCTGTTTTACTAAACAGAACTGTCCATTGAATCGACATTTATTGTGAGGTGATATAAACTTGGAAAAAAAAATCATAAACTGAAGTAAATGGGACAGTTGTATCACTCTGTTGAGTAGATGGCTGCTTTATTAGAGCTTGTTGAAATTCTATGAGGACAAAGTAAAGCTTTGTGAAGGCATTTATTTGGCTGTGATGGACTGGGATTATTCCTGCCTGGTGCTCACATTCTGGCTCAGTTAGGCTTCAGCTTCTCCACAACTCTGCATACGATAAGGTAGTTATTAGAAAATGGATAGATGAATGGTATTTACTTGGTCGTATAATGCTTTTGATTGACCCAGTCTACATTGTTAAAGTATTGAACAAATAATGTTTCGACTTATTCTGTGATGAAAGGGCACAACAGTTTACTGAAGTATTTTACTGAGTTGATTTGATTTTGTTTGATTGCCTGATCACGTTCAGTCTTACATATTTTCTGAGCAACATCCGGTAACTTGGCTGGTAATACACATGTGTTTTTTGGCAGTATCATGAAAACTGGAATATTATACTATATAGAAACTTGGAAAAAATGAGGGAGAAATCTAATTACATGCCAGTGTGCTCCATCTATTTATTATTAGTTTATTTTAGCATGTACATGTGAGATTTATTTTTCCTAAACCAAATTATTAGTATAAATGTGGAATGGTTAGTTCTGCTGCCCCTTTGCATTTGAGTTTCATTCCCTGCTTGCCCCCTGTTCCTGAAAAGTTCACTCATTATGCTTTCTTGTCTGTGGGTTTTTCCCAAGCATTCTGGCTTCCTCCCACATCCCAAAGAGGCGCATGTTAGCGTAATTAGTAACTATAAGTTGGTCCGGAGTATTGGAATTTAAGGGAACATCCTAAGAGAGATCAATTCTTTACCCAGGGTTGACTGCTGCCTTGTCTTTGATGCTGCTGGAATCGGCTCTTGCCTCTCGGCAGCTGTTACGGAGAAAGGGAAAGTCCACAAAATGAATACATGGATAGTTTTAGTCATGTAGCTTTTAACTAAGAGCTCAGTCATGAGATAGATTAAGTTGCTGTTAATTTGCGGACTCCTTATTTCTAATTTTCAGCATTTTTCAATTGCATGTTTAGCCACATTTTGATAATTTGTATATAGATAAGTGTCTAAATGACTTATCACATTACCTCAGTAATTTGTTTTTTTACATTTGCCATGCCCGCCTACAAGCAATGGAAACGGTGCAACAGTTACACTATTTATGTTTTATTAAAGCTAATTCAAGAGGCCCACATACAAAAGAATTATATCTCTGCCAAGAATTACTATGTTCATGAAATGTAATTTATAACAGGAACTGTATGATTCTTCTGCAGAGGTGGGGTGCAGTATCTATTGTTTCATATGGGAATCTCATTAAAATATTTGAACTTTAGTCTTTCAAAGTTTACAGCTTTAACCAAGTATAGTATTGCTGCGTGATGCAGAGGAGAAATATGCAAAAGTTCTTTGTCCTCCCATTAACCCCCACAGAAGTGGAATAGTGAATTGTACAAGCCTCTTTTTTTTTTTTTTTTGGAAGTACGTTTACAAATAGTTTTTCATTTTTAATGAATAAAAAGAACCGTATTTATTTAGATATTTTATTAGCATTTAAAATAAATAATTAAAAGATGAAACATTTTGCAAGGATTGATGAAGATATATTTCTGTTTAAAACCTACTAGGCTTTTTTTTTTGCAACCATGAACTTGAGTTCACCACATATTATATGCTAATTCATGGAATTGTTTTTAAATTTATGTTCAGTTTAAAGTGTATCTCAGGCTCACATTCTCGGTCAAAGTGCTTTTTTTTTATTTAATTATATTCCCCTCCATGTTTTTAATTTATTGAATGGGTGGCTTTTATATTGCCTACATTTTTATTTTTTTTTTTAATCCTTTTAGTAACAAAGTGAAAACCATTTGGCCACCCCCTGGCCAGAGGTCTCATAGTCCTGATATCATCAGAGTTACCTGCCCACTAGCATCCTGAGGAAGCACTGCATGTTTGCAGATTAGACGGTCCAGCACACACACTGCTCTAGAGTACCCAAAAGTGGGGTGGGCGGCCAGTTGGCCAAGGTCTCCAGGACTGTCACTACGTCTGACTTTGTCTGTTATAACTGACTGTGGACCCCTCACGGTTTTATTTTCTCCTGGGTGCAGTTGACTGAGTTTTTGTTTTCCGCTCCTCCATTGTCATCTGGCTACAGTTCAACAGTTAAATAATGGAAAGATAATTCTGGGCTCCATTTATGTTAAACTGTTTCTAACTACTTTGTTTTCCTGTCAGTTTAAACAAATCTGCTTCTTTATGTCATTAGTAATTTGTAAAGTTTGTAGTTTGTATCAGTGAAGAGCGCTATACAGAAATACCAGAATTGAGTCGTATTGAATATTTAAACAGCAGTTCTTTGTCTACTACCCTGCCAGGGCTGTCTGCACATTCAGGGGACACATGACTGTTTACCTACAATGTTATCTAACTATTTCCCTGATCCCCAAGATTGTGGGTTCTTCTTCTAGATGGGTATATCCTGTCTCGCCTCCCATTGTGCCTCTTTTCTTATGCTTCCTTTCTCCTTGGCATTTCCTGGTCAGCTTGTCCTGGCACCTAGTCACAATATATACTTGAGTATAGCTAGTGGACGGGTGCTAATTTGCCTTCCAACGAAAGAAGAACATGCAAAACTCACACAGGCAAAAGAATCAAGCTTGTAGTCCAACTGTACTGACAGAGCAAAACTCTACAGTGTACAATTATGGCAGCCAGAGCTCAGAAGGTTTAGCAGTTAATTAGGAGTCTCTTGTTTTTCCAGTTATTCTTTTGACATGAAACAAATAAAGCACTGTTCCATTGTGTCTACAGATTAGGATGCAGTGCAGCCTTATTCAGTTTTGTCTGGGGATCTGCAGCCTTGTGACAGCTTTGTGGGATTTGTTTGCATTGCCGTGCATGCCGGTGAGCTGGCTTTGAAATGCTGTACTAGCTGTACTGGCGTAGAGTCTTGGGCACAGCTGCTCTGCCGTTGCCAATTTATTTTATTTAGCTTTCTTACAAACATGTTCCTCTGATACTTAAGGATGAGTGAAATTGTATTGGATGGGCTCTTCATCTAAAAACTGCAGTTATCTATGGCATTCCTACCTCGCTATTTATGATTAGTGTTTCCAATAAATAAAATACAAATTCTATGAAAACGTTTTCATGAGACATGTGTAAGATATTCCTAATATGTTAAAGTAATGTGCACAGAAGGTTACTTTCTTCCTAGACCTTCATTAAACTGCACATTATGCCAGCAGTGTTTTCTTTTTCACATATATAAAGCAATCTATATATCAATTGGAGATAACATTTTAAATTTACAAGACTTGCCAAACAATGCATTAAATGTATGAATATATATGAATTATGCTGTTTTAATCCATAATGAGGCAAAGTGAGATGCAGGGAGACCTTAAGTGCCTTGAACAGAACATTAAAATGCCGTTTTCAGAGCAGAGATTTGTCTGACCTCACTTTGAAAGCTTTTGAGTAGACCTCAGAAGAAGGCTTTTAGAGCCGTCACTGTGATGCAAATTATTTAAGGGTGCAGTGAGACGCAGGAATAGTTGAAACTGTAGAGTCAAGATAGATTTCAGTAAAAATATGTTTTTAAACATTTGGGGGAAGTAGTAGGGTTGGAAGCCATTTTAAAATTAGCCGGAAATGAGTGTAATGGTGCCAGCTGAGGGGTTCTAAAGTCTGGATAATCTGCACATCTCAAGATTTTCAGATGTTTTATATGTCTGTGTTAATTTAAGTACTGTATGTTGAATAGTATGGAGAAATATTTCTGACTAAATTCATTAATTAAATAAATATGCAAATAAGTTCAGTGTGAACTGTGACAATAAATAAATAAAAACGGTGGTATGTGAGCATAAATTATTAAATGTTTAGTGATTTTTTTTTTTTTGTTGTTGTTGCTTATTTATTTCTGCATTTATTTAGTTCAGTAATACCGCACGCTGCATGAACTACACATTGAAATGAAAACCGTCATTTTTTTTACTCGTCAGTGTTGAGGGTGGGCTGTAGTGAGTGCTGTTTTTTTAGTATGAGACACAGATGTAATCAAATTGCGAAAAGGCCCACCTTATAAAGGCACTATGGCTTTATTGAAAATACTGGGATTGCGTGAAAAAAGAAGTAAAGTTGTGTATATACTGATGTATCAATATAGATTGCCAAATGTTTAGATAGGAGTAACAGAGTTTAGCAAAATAAAACATGAAGAGTCCAACATCAAAGCTGATCACTGGAAATGACAGTCAGAAGCAGCAAGTAGCTGGCTGCAGGTGTGTCTGTATTTTTATAAATCGGTCAATTTCATTAAACATGTTCATGCTCAGACCATTGCATGAATCAAGTTTAACTATCCAGAAAGGTTCATGGTGTATTAGCTGATTGTTAAAGTCCTTTCCCCTCGGGTGGAAGTGGAAAATGTTCATAATCCAGCTGATTGCTGTGACACCAGAAACACTGGATGAACAGTGAGAATCCACCCTGGATAGGGCAGCGCAGTAGTCCATTGTGGCGCACACTCACACTTGCTCTGATTTCGAATTGTCAATGAACCCAACATGCATGCCTTTGAGGAAATGGGAGACGACTGTTCCAGAGAGTGGGAGAAAGTGCACCATCTATACAGCCAATAGGCAGGCACAGGTTTCAAACCATGGAAGTCCATGGTGCCACCAAAAAGAGAAAAATGCTATTTTACAATTTGTAATTTTGGTTAAGTCATTTTTAAAGATGGGTCTTTGGAATCGTATTTGTAAGTGTCTCTCCTTTTTTTCTTAAACCAGTGCATTTACTTTTGCAGGTGAAAAATGTAAATTTTGTTATTTACGTCATATAATTTGCCAGCTATTCATTATATTAAACTGACTTTTTTTTTAACATTAGGAACCAAGAGTTTTGTTAAGTGACAGTAAAAATAATGTCCCTTCAGCTGTCACTTGGGTCTTGTAATGGCTGGGTCAGAGGCCCTGAAAGGTCACTTTTATTTTCTGCATAAGACTGGGTAACTTGCGGTGGGTTTTCCAACTCCTATAGAAAACCGTTTATTTTTTCTATGTGTTTAACTATTTATTAGTGGCCTTTCTTTGACAAATGTCTACTATGAAGGCATTCTTAAAATATGGTATGTGATCAAAAAGTTAGGTGCACACATGACTGCTTCATTTATCATCTAACATTAAACGTGAATTTTCTTAAATCTCAAACGATACTGATCAGAAAACATTTGTTGTATTCAATTTTTTAATTAAGGAACCTTTTCATTTGGCTTAATGTGTTGATATTTACAATGAATCTTTGTTAAAGGGAAATTCTTGGAAGAAGAATGGTAATTGATCCTGCAGAAAAACAAAACAATGGGTACAGTGGTGAAATTGATGTGTGAGTCAATAAGGTTAATTAGTGGATCACATAGATAGTTTAGTGTGAAAGTGCTTCTCTAAACAGAAGATGCTACTGTGTCTGGAGAATGTTTAGTATTTGTGCCACACAAGAAAATGGTGTTTGCATTCACGGTGTTCTCATCAATGTGAAGACCTAGCTAAGAATTTTTCAGCTCTCTGTTAGCTTTATTAATTATTTTTTTTATTTTTTTACAATTGTACACAAAACTTGCAGGATTACTTAGAAGGACATTGTGTTGTCATTTGTGTTTTTGTTAATTCACACAAATATTTTATGGGGCAGCTTTGGTTCTTCTCGTGTCTGCAAAAGGTTTGCATCAAGTATTCAGCTTTTCCTTCCACATTCTGAAGATGTGATTATTATGTTAATTGTCACCTCTAAATTGACCCAGACTGTGTAACACTGAACTGGATTGCAATTTGAATTGCAACTTGTAAGTTTGCCATATGCTATTAATAAAGACTAGGCAGTCTAAAAACCTTTCAAGGGACTGAATTTTTTCATAGTGGCAAAGTGGTTAACAGTGCCACCCCTGAAATTGTCAGTTTTATAGTTTGTACAACCTCCCTGTATCTGGGTGGGTTTTTCCCCTCACAGCCCAAAGATTAGGTTCACTGAATTGGCTTGGTATGTGGGCTTGCATCCTGTCCAGGGCCATTTCCTACGTTACACCCAGTGTTGCTGAGGTAGGCTCAGCTTCCCCACAACCCTGGACTTGTTTATGTGGATATGAAAATGTGTGCCTGAATTGTTTTGGAAGGCCTTGTAGGTGTCCATTTATTTATTAATCAATTTGACTTATAGCTTTAAGAGCCTAATTTAAAAAAAATAAATAACGTGTTCATTTATATCGCCTATTGTTGGTAGCAATCACAAAAACTAAATTTGTGCTCAATTTGAATTCTACTGCAAGTGAAGTTCTTGGCTAGTCAACATAAGCAGTGCTTTAAAAAGAAATGGAACCAAACGTTCTCCATGCTGAAACAACTGCCGATGCTTCTTCTTCCAAAAGGTCATTGAATCACTGCGAAAAGAGCAATAAATGACACACCTTTTGATAATAAATCAAAATGATGGAGTATGTGTTGTTAACCTTACAGAAACGTTAATGAGAAGAGAAAAAATAGCATTAATTGCAATAGGTAAACATGGGCTGCAACCCACAATTATGTTTATAAATTTCCTTCTAAATAAAAGTGAATCTGTGAAGGTGTGTAATAAAGCAGTGTAGCCGAAGTGTTATCAGAGGTACTATGTGTTATTGCCTCAGCTGTTTGGTTTTTATCGTATTTCCCTTGAGAACGGTGCTCTAAGCACATAAGAAACTGGGAAGTTGGCTTGTTGTGTTTTTCCCCATTGAATACATTTATAGGTACAATGTCTGACCCTCTCAAAGCAGATGTCCATTTATCTTTTTGATAAATAGCCTTTTCAGATGCGTTTACGTGAGGAATGCCACTCTATATAGGCAGGGCAAGTTTCCAGATTGCTCACCTATTTCAAAAACCCAAAACATTCCCTTTCACACTTCATCTCTCTCTCTCTCTCATGCCCACACCTTTTTCCTCCTGTTTTGGGACTTTCAGTCAGACTCTCCTGCCAATTCTAAACTTGGGATGGCTTTAAATCTCCTGACAGGCTATTTGTTGCCAGGCCCTGGTATCATTTCTGGGGTTAGCAGTCATGGTTGCTGGTACCCCCGAGCCTTCGGTAGTGCTTAAGGGATACAGTGCATCTGGTAAGTATTCACGGCGCATCACTTTTTCCACATTTTGTTATGTTACAGCCTTATTTCAAAATTGACTAAATTAATTTTTTTCCTCAGAATTCTACACACAACACCCCATAATGACAACGTGGAAAAAGTTTACTTGAGGTTTTTGCAAATTTATTAAAAATAAAAAAAACTGAGAAATCGCATGTACATAAGTATTCACAGCCTTTGCTCAATACTTTGTCGATGCACCTTTGGCAGTAATTCCAGCCTCAAGTCTTTTTGAATATGATGCCACAAGCTTGGCACACCTATCCTTGGCCAGTTTCGCCCATTCCTCTTTGCAGCACCTCTCAAGCTCCATCAGGTTGGATGGGAAACGTCGGTGCACAGCCATTTTAAGATCTCTCCAGAGATGTTCAATCGGATTCAAGTCTGGGCTCTGGCTGGGCCACTCAAGGACATTCACAGAGTTGTCCTGAAGCCACTCCTTTGATATCTTGGCTGTGTGCTTAGGGTCGTTGTCCTGCTGAAAGATGAACCATCACCCCAGTCTGAGGTCAAGAGCGCTCTGGAGCAGGTTTTCATCCAGGATGTCTCTGTACATTGCTGCAGTCATCTTTCCCTTTATCCTGACTAGTCTCCCAGTTCCTGCTGCTGAAAAACGTCCCCACAGCATGATGCTGCCACCACCATGCTTCACTGTAGGGATGGTATTGGCCTGGTGATGAGCGGTGCCTGGTTTCCTCCAAACGTGACGCCTGGCATTCACACCAAAGAGTTCAATCTTTGTCTCATCAGACCAGAGAATTTTGTTTCTCATGGTCTGAGAGTCCTTCAGGTGCCTTTTGGCAAACTTCAGGTGGGCTGCCATGTGCCTTTTACTAAGGAGTGGCTTTCGTCTGGCCACTCTACCATACAGGTCTGATTGGTGGATTGCTGCAGAGATGGTTGTCCTTCTGGAAGGTTCTCCTCTCTCCACAGAGGACCTCTGGAGCTCTGACAGAGTGACCATCGGGTTCTTGGTCACCTCCCTGACTAAGGCCCTTCTCCCCTGATCACTCAGTTTAGATGGCCGACCAGCTCTAGGAAGAGTCCTGGTGGTTTCAAACTTCTTCCACTTATGGATGATGGAGGCCACTGTGCTCATTGGGACTTCAAAGCAGCAGAAATATTTCTGTAACCTTCCCCAGATTTGTGCCTCGAGACAATCCTGTCTCGGAGGTCTACAGAAAATTCCTTTGACTTCATGCTTGGTTTGTGCTCTGACATGAACTGTCAACTGTGGGACCTTCTATAGACAGGTGTGTGCCTTTCCAAATCATGTCCAATCAAATGAATTTACCACAGGTTGTCTCCAGTTAAGCTGCAGAAACATCTCAGAGATGATCAGGGGAAACAGGATGCACCTGAGCTCAATTTTGAGCTTCATGGCAAAGGCTGTGAATACTTATGTACATGTGCTTTCTCAATTTTTTTTAAATTTTTAATAAATTTGCAAAATTCTCAAGTAAACTTTTTTCACGTTGTCATTATGGGGTGCTGTGTGTAGAATTCTGAGGAAAAAAATTAATTTAATCCATTTTGGAATGAGGCTGTAACATAACAAAATGTGGAAAAGGTGATGCACTATAAGTTTGGTATTTCTCAAGTTGATGTTATTTCTTAACAAACATGGTATATATGCATTTGACACATAAATTACTCTACAAAGACAATCCAGATTGGCTTAGGAAAAATTACAGAAACTGTTTAGAGGTTATAAGAAATAATTGTCTTTTATTGCTTCTTTCAACAGGCTCCTGGCTTTTAATGATTATTACAGGAGCCTTCAAACTTACATTCACTTGCTCAGCCAGTGTACATCAAAAATGGATCTGTTTTGAGTCACTTTAGACATAGGAAAGAGAGCTGCCTGAGAAGTTAGGAATGATGGTAACAGCCAAGTGTGGTCAACTTGAAGTCAACAAGACCATCTCCAAAGGGCTTCATGTGGCTGTAACCACTATTGCCTGTTACTCAATCTACTGTATATAACATGCAGATATGAAAAAGAGGTTTAGTTATTTGTCTTTAACTAGGGCATAGTGGGTGGTGCTTCCATTTGACCTGCTGGAATTTTCATACCCTGAGGGATGATGCAGCCTAACACACTTGGGTCTCCCTGTGTCCCTTCAGCATACCAGCTTCCCGACTGGAAAAGAGAGCAGTATCTACCCCAACATAAATGTCCATCTATTATTAGGGATTCCATGCTGGGTAAGTGAGTGCCATTAATTCTGGATGTGGCACCAGCCAGTCTATGTCGTTTGCAGTCTTTAGAGTGTTTATTTGTATTTGTCTTGTTTCTGATCTGATGAGTATGCCTTATTGTTTTTGTCTCACCTTCTGCTTGCATATTACGTTATGCACATCCATAAACATGTCATCGTCATGTTTTTCGCTTGAACATTGCCTTTAGTCTTTTATAGGCAGATACACTTTTCCTGTGTCTTAAACTTAAACTGAATCTGCTCTGTATCAGAAGCTTTGGCAACACCTTAGTTCAGGTACTGCAAAAATGCTTCTATTACTCATTTGCTATTATATAAGACTAGCTCTGTAAGCCCACTCTGTAAAAAGCCTGGGCTCCTAGAAACCATGGATTCTGGCACTTCAATCAATCAGTCACATCAGTTGAGCAGTAGCAGCTAAGCAAGGTTTTCTTTCCTTGGCGGTTTCGTTTTGCCGACGTGCTCGCCTCCGTCTATCAGCAGTTAAGTGAGTTTCTCTCTCCTCTGAGGTTTTGTTTTGCTGATGTGCTCACCTTGCTTGTGTTTTAGCGGCTAAGTGAGTTTCTTTTTGTGAGTTTCACTTTGGCAACAGAGTCACTTTCTTTGATCTTCATACTGAAGCCTCGCATTATAAT